>KN885934.1:31534-46912 GCA_000934455.1 Apostichopus parvimensis | reverse complement strand
ATGTGGATTCCTTACCATGCAATTTGCTCAAAATTCAAAATAACTTCAAAGAGTAAACTTTCTTTTGAAACTAAATCAAGCTTGTCTGTCCATTACATTTGCTCGATTTGTAAAAGCAATTAATTTGGATACAAATACAATGAATGCATACTTCTGGGTAAAACCAGACTGAAACCTCAAACTGTTCATTTTGAATATGTGTAACTTTAACTTTCAAAACTATAAGTTGGACTTCAACTATTAACAATTCTTGCAAAGGTCTCACAGTATAGCACAGAAGTTGCTAACTTTGCTACGTTGTTCACTGGAGTTATGAGGAATATATTAACCTAATTATTCAGGATTGGAGTGAGAGAGAGCATGGGCTGTGCACCTCACTCTTATGCTAGACACAATACCTGCAGCACACATGGGTCTCGTCTATCCCACCTTACTTTCATACACTTTTCTCACTGGTCTAAGCAAACATCCTCAATTATTCATGAGCTCTCTAGATTGGTCAATACTTAAACAGGGATATTAATTTTACAGGACCTGTAATCACATGATGACTCTTTTTGGTGGGAAGGTAGCCAAAGAGCTAGATTAACTCACATCTTCCAAACCAGACAACCTGTCTCCATCAAAGTAATGGGGAACATAATACACAATTTTACGATGTGGTGTTAAGAACATACTACAACCAGAAGCACACAGTAACTGTGGTTTAATAATGCACAAAAGAGATGGTTAACATCCCTGCCTATCTAGCTCTCACGCATACATAGCTTTGTCAGGGAACTCATTAATCTCGAAAACATGTTTCACCACAGCTTAATGAGCCTTCATTAAACAAAAATCAATGTTTAATCCAGAGTTAATGGACAAACCTACAGCTAAGAAGGTCGATGGCAGAGTCATTCCCGGTAATGTTATTGACTTTGAGAGACAATTTCAATAGATATTTCATCCATAAGCTGGGGCTTGCTAGAAGCATCAACTAGCACCTGTACATTATAGTACCATGAAGGGAAACAAAGGGAACTGTTATATTACAGAGCCCTATTGTAGCCATGGGGCTACATCTACACCTGTATATATCATTTATGCTTTTTAGAAGCAAAAATTCAAGCTACTTCAACAAATTCTATTTTACCTCCTCAATGATTATCATCATGTGTGCAATGAATCTTCTATACACTTCAGTTAATTTTAGGTTGTATTCTTGTCAGTGTCAGGAATACATTTGAGAGTTTAAAGACTAAAGTAAGAGCTCCCTGCATGATCAAAGGGCATACTGCTACAGTAGCTGTGAAAATCCCTGCAAATTATAGATAATTCTGATGATGACACACATCTACCATTTAGGCAAAACTGTTGCGGGTCTGTTTACTCCATCTGCATAAATTAGACAACGAAGTGTTAATTAGTATATTAGATTGAGCCAAAAGTACAGCTACTGTAGCATTTAATAGCCTGGCATTACATTCTTGTTCACTTCTGTAGCTGATCTTGGTACACTAAGGTACTGCGCCTGTGTGGCCGCTGTAGGAGCCTGAATCCTGTTAAAACTTTTTAATTGATATCAATTGCTGGGTAGATCGTTAAGCATGCCATTAAATTACTGGTCATGAGAATCATGGGCAGTATTGGGATTTGCCTGAAAATCATGTGACATTTTCTTAGGTTCAGTGTTTCTCGACTTACATTGCATTTTTAGGGGTCGTTGTGTCAGGTAATCATGGGCACCTAAAAGACACTTGGTTGTCAATTTTGGCTGGAATTTGGCTGTAAACTCACTGTTAGTATTGCAAACATAATGTTTTCTTTTGTTTCACAAAATGTTTTAATTCGTACGACTACCCCGCCAACACGTAAGCCCACAGTGTAGCGGGTTACATCGTCACACGTACACACAATGTCCACACAGTACACGAAGATTAACGGAGATCGTTCAACACATGCATCTCGTATACGTACATCAACAATGGCATATGCTTATGATGAGGCAACAGTGGCTTTGGCTTCATATACAAATTATTAACTTTATTACATCCAAAAGAAAGAATTTCTATTTTAATAAGAAAGAGTATCAGTAAAAAGTACAGTGAAATTTTTAAGATTTCAATGTTCGCTTTCACAGAAATTAATTGAATATCCACAATGATAAATGAATTCTGTTCGCTTTTCACAGAACACTGAAATGGATTCTGGAATTATTTTGTTAAGTTATATCTATTATATTGAAGTCCATATTATTGCAGATCTATATTTTAATTTCTCAAAACTGATTTACAATTTGTTATCTGGCACGGCTAGGTTGTTTGTTAGCATGATAGGATGAGTCATAATTAAGCCTGATTTACATATAAACCGCCTGTTGAATTGTTAATTTGCATGTACTTGGTAATTTTATTTTCTGCAACATGTTTTTGTTTAGATTCTTTTTCACATTTCGAGCAAATATTCACTTTTAAACAATATTTATGCAATAATTTTAGTGCTTGTTGTTCGAAAAAAATGAAATAACAGTTCTGGATGCATACGCTATGAATGTAAAATAGTCATATCCAGGCCATCTTCTGTACCAGAAACAACGGGCAGCAATAACTAAAAATCCTAATATGTAAATGCATTTTCGTCACTTTGCCTGATAAACTTCAAAACTTACATGTTTGTTTTTGGTGAGGTCAAAACACCACTGAGTATTTTTATATAACAAACATTTCTATCATTCATATACAAATCACCTTTTCATATTTTATTTAATTTGTATTTTCTATGATTCTATTTATTTGTATTTTCTATGTTTAGTCAGTACGTATCCTTGAGTTACAAGATTCGAAGCATGTGTGCTACTCCTCCGTCCAGAAAGTTCTATACATTTATTTCAGTTTGTGTTTAATAAACATTTCACTAAACCTTTCGTTATAATTGCAAATTACACATTTCCTGGAAAAGCCACTCATGGACAGTGCGGTTACAATTTGCATAACCGCATTTTCCAGTTCTAATTGAAACACTTTGTATGGATTGGTTGCCAGCTGACAAATAATAACATCAAACATGAAGGATAAAAATAGAAAGAGGAGTTATAGTATGAGGTACAGTAGAGGAAGGAGTAATGGTGAGAGGAGGGAGAGGGAAGGGGAGAGGGAAGGGGAGAGGGAAGGGGAGAGAAGGGGGAGAGAAATGGGAGAGGAGGGGGAAGGGACAGAGGAATGGGAGAGGATGAGAGGAATGGGAGTGGAGGGGAGATGATGGTGAGAGGAGAGGGATCTTATATTTTGTTTATTTAAATTGATTTTTAATCCCATTTCTTTTCATTGACTTTGACCTGTTGAACTAAATTGACCTTTGATTTCCACTGAAAACATTAGGGTGCTTTCAATCAATAGCATGAAATTACGTAGCAATTATGAAAGTCATGCACCATGTACTTCTTTTGAGTTATTGACATACTTGTCCTTAAAAAGCCAAAATGTCATACACATACACATATACAGGATATATGTGTAGAGAGAGCATACATATAGAGCATATATATATATACTATACATATATATATATATACAAACACAGACGCACACCATCGCCGTCAAATACTGTAACTTCTAATTGCCTTCGGCAAGGAATAATTGATGTTTACAAAGAATTTATATCAAATAAATCTGAAACAGAATGTAAACAATGAGTGAGCATTTAGCAATCATCCATTTTTTAATCATAAACGTGAGAACTTGGAAAGATAGGTTGAGCATTATATGAAGACAAAAAAATTGACACAGAAATGGACTCAAAGAGACATAAAGACAAGAAAAGTACCTTGCAGATTGGAGTGATTCTGGTGGTAATCTTGTTGGGATGAGCTCATCCCCGTGTTTCTGATCCGCTATGACCACCCTATCCAAGAGATTCTGCATGGCGTTGTAAGGCGGAGAGGAAGTACTGGCATTGTCAATCTTAGGCTGCAGGTTATAACAAAAGAATAGTTCACTTGACTTCTAGGTCTCTGAAAGAAACCCTCTCATTTTACGAAAATGGAAAGAGACAAAAACGTTTCAGCTCTTTCATTCACCCAGTCTGCAGCTTACGGTTACCCACAACATGTTGCTGCAGCTTATGGTTACCCACAGCATGTCGCTGCAGCTTATGGTTACCCACAGCATGTTGCTGCAGCTTACAGTTACCATGGAATTAGAAGAGACTCCATGCGACTCACAACATGTTGCTGCAGCTTACGATTACCCACAGCATGTTGCAATATTTTAAAGGGTGGCAAAATTTCAGCCTTGAAATGCTGTATAGTTCAAGGGAGAACAAATTTGAGTGCTAAAACTCTGGAAAGCTCCATTAAGGCTTCAGAGATGATGAAGTTTGCTCCTCAGTAAAAAATTAAAAACACAACATGAACATTTCTTCTAACTTCAGAGTACTCTTGGATGACATTCAACACCATTTGTCAATGACAAATTTGTAATGCATTGTAAACATGTCATTTGAAGAATGCATAAAAGTCTTATGTTTTCCTATTGGCGTTTCGTGTTGCATTTGAGGAATGGACCTAATGGTCTGCGAGTTAGACTTAATAGTCCAGTTTAAATTGATGACCTTCACTTTGTTTAAAGCGTCAATTCTCGTAAAAATTAGAAATGTGATAGAAATCCAATCTCGACTGATAATAGTACATGTCACTGGTATGCAACATACCATACATTGAATAAGTTTATGCCTAAAGTCATTTTTTAAGAGTTACATTAAAATGTAAGGAAGGATTATGATTGTATTGGTGGAGGACTAAAATCACTTAAATCAATGGGAAATATGAAGTGAAGGCCATGGCGATTGAAGGGTATCACTTGATGCTATCAAAATATGGTGAAAACTGCCAGTTCATATTACCCTGTAAACATCTGAACTTACTGAATATCAAAACATGAATTGATAATATTACAAATATAAACTCCAAACTTAAACCTGTGAACAAAAAAATTAAAACGTTTAAAGCTGTTGCCATTTTAGCATATCTAGCAATTTTTGTGGCAATATACAGGCCCTTTAACACTGCAGCTTCACTAGTACTAATAAATACTTTACATCAAATACCAAATTCGCAGTCTGCATTTTGCAGAGGATCAATGCCAATGAGTAAAATTGTCTGGGTGACGAAAAGTTATTGAAAGTAAATTATCTTAACTCCTCGAAAAGAATATATGAAACATGTCCAAATAAACTGATGAGTAACTTTGTTACATATTTTACAATGGACTGTCATTGAAATATTTATCATTTTCAACTCAAAAAAGCTGCTTTATTTTTTTGAGTTAATAATTAAGGTAACTTTTGAAAACTTGCTAAAAACTCAATTGGCTGCTCTCCAATTGAGCTTTTGCAAATGTATATGATCATTAAGAAAAAGGAGGGAAAAATCAATAAATTTAACGAGTATACCCCTTTACCTGTGTTGACTGTGGTCTGTAATATGCTGCAGCCATCTCAAAAAGTAGCGGTTAAGTCAGATTAGAATCTGACAATTGTATAGAACTTTGTAATCCAAAGAAGGAAAAATTCTATATCACTACACATACATCCTGAAACAAGTAGGACACCTTGCTCATGTATTGATTTGGGCTCTACAGAGAGACCAGGCAGGGAACCACAGCTTTACAAGTGTGAATAAACTAATTAATCTGATGCGTCTGCGCTAACAGTTTCATATAAAGCTTTCAAGAAGACTTGCATTCCAAATGGTAAAATGTTTCTTTGACATCGACTATAACCAGAAGAAAAAAACTGTGATTATGAAACAGCTGGTAAACTGGAACTCAGTCCACTATCGGCAAATGTTGTTCATCAGTATCGTTGAGTCGCTAAAATGTGTTGATGATCATTGCAATTAACTCCAAGAGTTTCAATCTCCACTGCACGGAAACCAGATTGGTAAATATATCTGAGACATCAGGGAACTGTACAGTGATCATTAATCTTTTACAACATTGTAAAACTGTTTACATGACAAGAATTCAGCCAATTAAGAAGTTTTTACCACCTTCCAAATCCTCCATCAATGTGCTAAATTTGAGCTCAAAATCTGATCAATGCACACAGCTGATTAATATATAACAAAATGTATTGCCACCTGCCTTCCGTGTGTCAAATTAAAATTCATATTTATTGCATGTTCTCATCATGACATGAGAGAGTTTACGTGTTCTTCCAATTCACAAGACAGATGAAGCACACTTCAAAGTTTTTGATGGCCGAATTATTTTGTAACCTGATAGTGTTAAACAGTCTCTTCAAATCCATCAAGTAAACACAGACTTAAATTTATCGTTGAGACGAGTCTAATAATACTGAGCGTAGCTAGCAGCTATCTGACTGAAGAGTCCTGCACAAAATCAAGGTGTGTCTATATACTCAATGCATTGATGCATCAACAACAACACTATAACTGAGCACCTGATGGAGGAAGAATCAAAATTTCCTAAAATGAACCTTTCTAAGAAGTTCAAGTGAAACAACTTGTTCCAATAGGACTGGAATAATCCATTACACTGAAAGAGCAACAAATATAACACACATGTCATAAACACATATACTGTTCATTTCTAGCAAGTCAGGGTGTCCACAACATGGTATTAACTGGTCACAGGTTACAGCTCAGCTTCTCAATATCCATACACCTGTAAGTTTACACTAGTTTTAGGGACAACACACACCAAGTTTCTCACCTGAAAGGTCAGTGAATTAACCTCCTGATTTACTGGTTGTCATGGTTACTGTAAACAACCACATGCTTGGCTTGTTCTATTGTTGTGTTAGGGGGTGCAAGAGCAAACTTTAATGGCTCTCTAAATAGTTCATTGTTTGTTTTTTTACTACTGAATAGAGACCGGTTTGTACAAGGAGGATTAATCTAACCTAGCTTAAGGCCAAGAAAAGATATAATGAGAGGATGCATTATCAGCTGTTAGATTCAAGAATAATTAATAAAGATGATCAGAAGAGATTATTTAGGTGGCCTAAACAGCCTTGGAAAAATACTGATGAGAAAATGTTTGAGTAGGTTCTATATAGGGGGACACTAGTTGGGAATGAGGTAAGGGATACAAGCTGCTAGTACATTTAAGCCATGTAACAATATCTAGGTATGTATATCTAGGTATGTATATATAATGTGTATCTGTATCAAAAAAGAACATTTTTGTAGAATGCAACAGCTGTATATTCATATAAAGCATGCAAATAAGAGTTGAGGCCAGTTTGGAGTCAGGCCTGACCAGAGAGGTCAGGGGTTATAGCTCTGGGAACGGGGGGGGGGGGTCAATTAGTGAGCCTAGGAAAATATGGGATAATGAAAAATATGTTCTTATTTTCATAATATACTAAAAATGAAGACTTTAAAATGGGGGCCTTATGCAAAAAAAAATTCTGAGGGACCTTGACACCTTGTCAACCAGGTACAAAGTGGAGCACTATCACCAAGTACTATCTGTCTCTTAAGTAAATTTTATGAATCTACTTTTAACTACATTTTCCATTTTTTTTTCATTTTTTATTTTGAATACTTGCCTCAATCAATCTATTTACTTCACATCACATACAGGACCCATAATTGTGAGCCATGCAGGAAGGGCCTCCCTGATCCATATTTTCCTGGACTACAAATTGACCCAAACCCGAGGAATGTATCCCCCACCCAACCCCCTCCCCCCCTTCAACATGCCTGATCATAGGTTTATATAATTCTTCATGGTAACAGAACATTTTACAATGAGCGTACATTCTAAACAGTACCTTTTTTGTTAAATCTATTTAGGCCATTCAGATGATGTAATTTTAAAGATTTTAAGCACTGATATTTTACAGACTGTTATACTCCTTTAAACCACTTCACATCATTCTATTTTGTACTTTTATACCACTTTTATCCCTCACAAATTGTTCTAACAGACATTAGATGTAGAGGCTGCAAAACAAAAGTGGTTTAATAGTCCATATCCCAGATTCTTAGAAGCAATGCAAAAGTTAATAGATATATGAGATCTTTACAATATATTACAAAAAAATTTAAGGAAAAAACTGTTTAAAATTTAAAGAAAATTTGCACATTTTGATAGATTTATTACAATTTTAAAACCAAAGATAATTAACATTAACAATTAGTCTTGATCTTACATCATCACTGACTCGGCTTTAAGTATTCCTGACATTTTGCATGTTTGAAAGGTAAATATCTTGAAAACTGGAAAAGCCAGCTGAATAATTACTAACATTTTCCAGTTTTTTCATAATTTCAACACTAGTTTTCTGCATTAAGTCATCGTAGTAAGGCAGGGACCCTCATTAACCCGAATCTGGCCCCGGAAAGAATTTTAATCTGGTCCACAGCAAACAACTGATTTGTAATTTTGCACTCATCAGAATGGTTGTAACATACCCTGAGTCTTCTATATCCATTCCAGGCAGGAGATGGTTGGGGTTGTCTCAGCGGTACGGGGAGGGGTGTTTTTGATATTATTGGTGACTGTAATTTTCACTCATCAGAATGGTTCTAACATACCCTGTGTCTTCTATATCCATTCCAGGCAGGAGATGGTTGGGGTTGTCTCAGCGGTACAGGGAGGGGTGTTTTTGATATTATTGGTGACAGTCTGTTCCTCAGTCTATCCTCTGTTCTGTTTATCTGCTTCTTGCTCTCTTCGGCTGCTGGTTCTCTATAGCAGAATGACTCAAGGCTCGGCAAGAATTCAGGAGATGAGCTAGATATTGCAGACTCTATGTTCTAGAAGAATATTAGAGAGACGTACAATAGACAGTGGTCACTAAAAATTTGCCACAAAACCAAATGGCTTTAGTTTGAAATTAAAAGATGTGACTCTATAGATAATACATTATCTTCCACCATTAAAACACAAGAGCAAGAAAAAATAAGTTTATTTCAAGTTTCTTGCACGTAACAACAGATGATACCTATTCACATATTTTTATAGACCTGACAAACTTCAGTTAAAGGGCATATTTTATATACTGCACTTCATGTTATGCATCAAAGCAACTCATATTGACAGTATGAGCGGTACAAATATCATGTTTTCTATCAGATAAAGGTTAGGTATATAGCTGTCAGTAGGAGTGCCTGGAAGCAAGATATGAGAGGACAGTATAGAGTGGTATTAGCATTAGAATCAGATAAAGATTAGGAACTGTTCTGGACAGTATAGAGTGCCAGGTATTAGCAATAGAATCAGATAAAGGTAGGAACTGTTCATACTGGCAGTAGGAGTGCCCTTAAGCATGATATAAGAGGACAGTAAAGAGTGGTATTAGCATCACAAAAGTGTCCCACTGCCTAATTCTCATATATAAAATAATATAAGCAGAATTTACCGTAAACAGATTAGTTTCGTAAAAGAAACTCAAGTTGCAAACAAATTCGAAGCTGAACATTTTCAATTTTTCGGATTTCTCCTTTCTTCTTTTTTTTTGGGAGCTGCATGTGATGAATACTGATACATCAAATGTCTGGACGATATGAATGTTGAGAATCATGTTAATTCATTAAGTTAATCACTGCATTCGTTAATTTTCACTGGCTAGGAAATATACACGCAAGGCATCTTTAGTTTCATGAATTGCAATCCTACTTTGAGTAATACTTGATAGTCCTGGTATAATTGTTGATCAAACTTGAAGAGGTGCTTTAAAAGGAAAACCATGGTAGGCTTTTTCCAAAAAAAATGTTCATAGAGTCAGCTATATTCCCAACTTGAACTTTCAGTTGAAGAAAAGAAATTAATATAGAAAACTCACTTTTCCACGTATTAAACGCAATGTCAAGTTGATGCCTAAGGGCTTGGAATTTGGACCGTACAAGCTGGTAGACTGTAAACAAAATCAGATTCAACAAATTAACACATGCTGCAAAGAAATACCAAAATGTTCATTGATATAACATGTCAATTTTCTCAATTATTTTCTAATTGATATAACTTAGATGGTCTTTGCTTTAAAGGGAGTGAAGACTCGCGCACAAAGTAACGTCTGATGCCGGTGATCTGACATAGTTTCAAATGAGGTGTAACAGAAGTGTTAGACACCACCATCGATCCCAGAAAATACACACACAGCTTGCGTCGGTAAGTAGACACTAGTGTACAGTCAATACAAACAGCTACGGTCAATACCCACAACACAGTGTACATAGCAGCGATGGACATCTCAGGTCCAGATAAAAGATAACAATTAAGGTATCACATTGCATTACTGTCTGCATTTTGTAGCAACAAGAAAAAACTTCACTTGCAAGCAATGGAAAGTTAACTTTATTCAGAGGGCGAGTCTTCAATGCCTTTAAGATACCGCAAAACCAAAAAAATGAAGAAAAATGCTAAACAATACACAAGATTCATAGCTAGTTGAGAAGAGCAACCATAACATGAAATGGAGAAACTGAGCTGAAATTCTGATTGGCTTTTATTTCAGTAAAACAATATGTTTCAACATCCCAGTAATATACCTAATTTTTCATTTATCTTTCTGCAAAGTCGTTTCTTTCACCTATCACTTTAACGAAACGTTGTTATGAAAGTTTATGACCTTTGCTCAAAGACGGACCTGGAATTTTAAGGCGTGAACTTTGATCCCAGCTTTGCCCCTGGAGTCGATCATCGCGTCAAAGACAGTCTTGTTTAACGGCTGTAAGGCAACACCAATCTGCTGGCTCAGCTTCCATGATCGACCATCAAATGCTGAAAGACATGTTTAACAATTCTAAGTAAAACCATCAAAGTTGTTCAAATTAAAAAAGAAATTTCTCTCCCACATAGAAAAATTCCTCAACAAGATACACCTTAAGTCCACATACAGGTAGTTCAAGAAAACCTTCACTTCTCTTTAATGATGCATCACAGATTAAATACATTCACAGAAGATGCACAGAGCTTAGACATAATTTTTAAAGATGGCAAATCTCATACGGAATTAAATTTCAATTTTAAATTGCTTTGCATGCTTGATGATCACTTGATTAATTTTATCTGATGACTTTTATCTCACAACCAAGTTTAAACAGTTGTATTATGATACCAGCCTTGTTTAGTGATATTCTGGCAGCACACATAGTAACACTTATTTTTAAGGGAAAAACTATTCCACTGATGTTAGTTGAAACTCCATCTCAACTCAAATACATGATTGATTGAGTATAACCTGGACTGACCAAACCCTCCCCCCCCCCCTACTCCAGGCAGTTGATCACAGTGGAAGGTTTCTGATGGCAACATATGACAGACCTGTGTTCTCCAAACATTTACTTTCTTGTTAATTTGTCAATTTCTTGTTAATTTATCCTTGTAAGAAAAACTGATCAATTGGAATGCATGGTTAGCTGTTCTGTCATTGTTCTCTGTACTTAGAGTTTTAATCAAAGTGTAACCTTTTTTTGGGGGGGGTCTGGGGGGGGGGAGGGAATAGTATATACCTATGTGGCTTAGTGAGTTAAATATCATATGGCAAGACAAAAATAATTACAGCTCAATGGCCATCATTATATCATGCACTCTGCTGCCGGTAGATTCATTCACAAAATAGGCCATTCATCAAACTTTGAAAAAATTCATATTTTGTTATACACACTATGCTACTATGAGGATATGATATTGACCTTAACAGATGCAAACAATTTCCAGGAATCTTGTTTAAGTAATCAACTTCAGCCGCCCTTTAAAGACAGACATCCTTGAACAAAGTGGAGTTAACAAATCCTTTTTCCTGGCTATAGTGTTGATGTATTAGGTCATCATCAGACTCACCTGATGCTGCTGCTGAGAGGTAGATGATGAGGGCAGAGGTATCAGTAAAGATGGAGGAGAGATCTCGATGGTTGACAAATAAGAATTGATGATACCACTGAGGATGGGTCTCGGATCTCGCGGGAGTTGAAATCTAAGTAGAAGACAACAGAAGTTTGAGGTTTGCTGTTACCCTTGCACATAGGCCTAGGAGCCTACTTTGATTTGGGGGGGGGGGGGCTGCAACGACTTGCCCGAAAAATATAACCAAAATTTTTCTAATGTGCATATCATATAGGCATTCATCGGTTATTACATCACATGCCAATAACATACAATCACTTTCTGTGTTATTACCCTTCCATATTGGTTATAATTATTGGGGAAGTCGTTACAATAATAACGATAATAATAATATCAGTTTAACCATTGAAAAACACATTGCAAATTATTCTTCTTTCAGTAGGTGCCCGAAAAATTCTCAGCATATTGCCCAAATTTTCACCAAATAAAATGGAAAACACACTGCAAATTATTCTTCTTTCAGTAGGTGCCCGAAAAATTCTCAGCATATTGCCCCAATTTTCACAAAAAGTTTTGGTTGGGGGGCTGCAGCCCCCCACCTCCTATGCCTATTCCCTTGCAACAACTTTACCAAAACCTATACCTTTGTCATTCACAATATAATTTCAATTTTATCAAACTAAGAAATTTTGTCCTATAATTTGTTTTTTTTTACTTACAGATAGCAAAATTACCTATTTCCTATTGTGGTGAGGGTGACTGAGTAATAGTGACACACTCGACCAGAAAGCTTAACATTAAACATGTACCTCCATAAACATTACCTTCTCAAATAAATGCTCTTATCATTATGTCCTTTTAATACTAAAATGGTCCAACACCTCCCCTACCCACCATCTCCATTCAAAACTTTTTGCCCTCCATTCTTCCTCTGCCCCTTCCCCACTCCTTCCCCACTAAGAAAAAAACTAAAATTGCAGAAAAGTGCTATACACGTGGTAGCAACTTCTTCATTGTGGAGATTCAGGGAATTCTCCCCTGGTCGGGTAGCATATAACCCCCACCCGCCCCCCCCCCTACCGCCAAGATGCAATGTATGTAAGGTGGCCCTTCTAGTTAAAATTTATACTTTGGTACAAGTCCCCTTTGCCTCGATGTCCACTCCATGATGCTCCACCTCACCTTTTTCTATTGTGGCAGGGGGGGGGTCAGGGGGAGACAGTCACAAATTGCAAATTCCAATACAAGTCTATAAGAATCACTTTAGAGTAGACAATAAAAATGTAGCATGAAATATATATGACATATAGATATGAAGTGTAAATATTCAATACCAGTAGGGCTTTTCTCACCTGAGTGTGACCAAATGCTGACCTCACATCAGTGGGAACCAGAAAAGATGAAGAATGGGGGCTGGGGAAATGAACAGGTGTTGGATGCACATCTTGATTCTTCAGAACATTTCTATTATTGTAGATGGAAAAAAATTAAAGTAAGTTAAATGAACAGATAGGCCTATATACTCAAAGGGGGCACCTTCTAATAAACACAATTATTTTGAATTGTTGGAGTAGTTTGTTGTTGCCAATGTATATATCTTAAGAGTTAGACCATTGAATAACCAAAGCAAGGAGAAACTATGCCTTCCCTACATGTCCCACACCCTCCCAACCTCCTTAACATCAACCTTTTCCACAAATTACTGGTTTGCATGTTCGCAAGTATTGCTCATCCACAGAAGATGACTCACAAAGTGTATTGTTTATATATTGTTTTGTTATATACAAATCAGGCAGGATTTTTCTGCTGATGATAAACTGTCGCATGGAGATTCATGTAGGCAAAGTGTTGGTAATTACTTGGAAAGTCAGTACAGACCTCTTGCAGGGGTATAACATAGATCTGGTATATAACAGTTCAGTAAATAAGTAATAGTGCTATTATTACTCATAGCAAAACACATTACATTGCACACAACTGTTAAATACATCACCTCTCGAATAAAGACCTTCATATTTATGAAAACTTGGCATGAGAAAGTTAATAAATTACGGAATGTTAACAGCTATGAAGACCCCACCCCCCCTTCTCCTTTCCCCTTCCCCTTCCCTCTACACACACACACACCCTTTTCCCCATTAATCACTAACACTATACCTATTAGCATGGTAATCACTGCAGAGACAGGCAGTAGCTGTCAACGGTCCAACAGGATTAGCGACTGGCATGTCTAACGAGAGGATGTTGACCTCCAGAGCTTTATACATCAGCTCTCCAAGAACAGGGAGCTCAGATGGTTGGTAAACGACTGACACAAATAAATGAATATCTTCTTTGTGATTATCGGACTGGACAAATAAGGAACAAACACAAGATTGAAATTCATAAAATATTAAAATATAATATTTCAAATTTGGACTTGAGAGCTGTATAAAACTCTAGAACAAGCATTGTCAATGATTGGCCCTAACATCGACCAAATCAAAGGGAACTTTTATGAAGAAATCAAAGAATGAGGGCATAGATCAAATAAAGAAAACTTGTAAAGAAGAATCAATTCCAGTACAGCCCCATTCATGGATCAAATTAGAGGAAATTTATATGGATCAAATTGAAGACAGTCTACATAGATCAAATTAAGGAAAAGGTAAAAGGATCAATTTAGGTGGACCATTAAGTCAAATAAAAATTATATGGATCAAACTGAAGGAAGATTACATAGATCAAATTAAGGAAATTTATATTATAAATTTCCTTAAAGACTTTATTGAAGTGGACCTTGCATGAATCAAATCAAACTAAACATATATGGATCAAATTGAAGACAGACTACCTAGAGTAAATTGAGGCAAACTAACAAGATATTGATTGAAGTGGTACTTTGATACATGTAGCAAATCAAACAAAACTAATATGGATCAAATTGAAGACAGCCTACATATATCAATTGAAGGAAAACTAACAAGAAACCTTTTCAGTGGACCTTACATGAATTAAATAAACCAAATCTGATATGGATCAAACACAATAACTTTACGAAGATCAAAATAAAGGTAAATGTTACATGTTAATCAATGAATAGGTGACTCACACTAATCAAATCCAGGTGATACTGGTGAAATGGTTCCAGATATGAGATTGGTATTTGGAATTCGGATAACGTAGACGATGTCGCAAAATCGGCTAATTGTAGTGTCAGGGTTGCTGAACCATTAGTGTTAAAAAGGATAAGAGATTAAGAAAAAATGTAAATATTTTTGCTGTATTAGTGACAATATATTGGATTTCAATACAGCATTCTGGGTTTTATGAAACAAGGGCAAATACTGCAGAGTTGACCAGGATTTTCACTTCTGGACACATAGTCACTATTAGGAGTTTAAAGGTTAAATCAAAGATGTCCTTGGGGGTTAGGATTTTTGTAATGCTTATTACACTAGCTTTGAAAACATGCAATGAATGTTGTGTGATATATAGTGGTATAGGCATAACTGTTTTGAAATACACACAACCAGTGTTGTAGCCAGGAGAAAGTGAGTGCCGGCTAATTTGAAGAGAGTGGCGGCTAATTTGTCTGACG
>KN885934.1:4993-28183 GCA_000934455.1 Apostichopus parvimensis | reverse complement strand
CCTCCTGATCCCCTTCTTTTTAGTTTGTTAATGTATCACAATGTTTACAAAGACAATATTACAACCATGAAGATTCAACTTTGTTTTGGAACCTCAAGGCCAAATGTTAGATTCTTGTAGATGGAACTTACTATCATCTCTGCTGCCTTTCTCCCCTTCCCCTTCCCACTTCTATCCACTGAAATTTGTCATTGTCACATTTTACTATCACTATACAAATTACTCTAATCATTTTCTGAACATTTTCTTAATTATTTTCCTTCACGAAGCATGACTTCCTCTCTCATGCAAAATAATTTAGTATGGCACAATAGTAGATTTAAAAGGTACTAAATACTTGTCCATAATATGAAAGCAACATTTGGTACTTGATAAATACCTTTCGAAACATCAGCTTGATCAATCAATACACACATTTGATGTTCCCACAAGGGACTTAGTGATGCATTCTGGGAAGGCAATGTTTCTTCATGTTTACTCTCAGAGGTTAGAACATTTCCATTAAAGCATCGCACAAATCTGCAAACAAGAAAAAATAATAAATGTTCCTTCATGGCTTCAGCCTTTCCATTTTTACTAAAGCTTGTTTAATTAAAGAATTGATTGTGACCATCATTACTGTTTAGTATATTACAACATCCCAATGATTCTCAATGAATAGCTGCCAGTCACAACTATACAACTTTATATATGTGTATGTGTAATACTTAATAGGATGAGCGGAGACCTACCCAGTCCTTTTAATCGAACCATTTGCCATTAATTGGCCACAAAAATAACCATAACTTTAAAGACTATGTTGGCAAATGCTACAGGTCATTTAGAATTATGTAAAATTAATGCCCATTGTGAGCTGCACTGCTGTTACACAACAGTAAATTCGTTTGCACCTAGTTGTGTGGATGTTGCAAGAATAATATTTGTGATTTTACCCATAAGAGGGTTTGGAATCTCAGCTTAACAAAGTACTATTGTTACACAACTTAGGGTAGTCTTAAATAATTATGAAGAAAAACAACTGAAACAAAATATTTGAATTATTGACCTACCCTTTCACAAATGGTCTAGACTGTAAAGTTTGAGGTGATGTTGCTAAGTGTGCTGCATGAATAAGAGCTATGAGTTTACCCACACGAGAAGATTCTGGACTAGGCACGTATTCTGACATTGACTTTTCTGTAGGCGCCTGTTGAAAACAAAGGGAAAACTTGGGCAACTGTTAACACTTTGACATTACCAATGTTGACCAGGTTCTTACCTGTGCATTGTTTGATGGTAGTGATGTATATATTCATGATGGGTTGTCCCTCTATACTTTTGCAACATTTTCTTTGACAAATAGAAGCATTTTTTTTCCAGCTTTTCAAGTTGACAAATTCGTGTTTGTTTCTCCATCCTTTTCTCTCCTTGCATTCCTCAAAACACACTGACCTTTTTTGTGTTTGTGTGTTTGGGGGGGGGGGGGATTTAAAAAAAAAAACATGTCAAAGTTGATGCAATCAGTGGGAAGTCTGTATGAAATTCACTAAGCTGTAAGTGCCTTCACAACACTTTTTTCTCTTTTTATATTCTTCATTCTTTGGTTATAACTATCAATGAAAGCTTACTGCCCCACCATTCAATGTACAGTTTGAAGAGCAAATGTTTACAGCCTTGCCTCTAAGGACATATATCATGGTGGTCACTTGCTATGAACCCATGTGTTTTAATGCCTCACTATTCATATAGAGCTATGACCCAAAATGAAGCTTTTTCTAATCTTGCAAGAATTTTGACCATATATCATTAATTGCACACTCTCACAATCATGAAGCATTTCAAGAATTAATTTTGAAGCTTTTGCAATTATCCAGAGATCACAATTCCCATATGTACCCTAGACTAGTATATATAGGCCTATCTATGGAACTCTTCACATTGCTATACTGTACATTTTCTTTGGTAGTATCTTGAAATATTGCGTCTTTTCTCTTTCTAAGGTCTCCAATTTTGAGGATGTGAGTTTAGAGACATAAAGTATATGCTGACTAGGACCATGTCACTTTGCAACATGAAAGTTTAGCTTTAACACTTTACCTGCTTATCAGGAAACACAGGAGCTGGCTTAGGAGATTGTGAAATACTCTTGGACTCTCTGTCCCTGTCCTTAACTTCATCATCTTTCCGTGCTTTAGCTTCACTTTGTGGAATCTTTTCATCATCTTGCTTATCTTCAACCATCTCGGTTTCAATTTCCTCATCTTCTTTTCCTTCATCCTCCTCCATTATGTTGAATTTCTCCTCGTACCAGATTTTCCCTCCTAACTGCTGAATATTTTCATCTTCTAATTTGACGTAGAGATTAATTGTGCCTGAAGTAATGGCGGGATCTTGAACTGATGATAAAGTGGACTCAGTGGATAAATTAGCTAGCTCTTGAGATGGAGAATTTGCCTCGTCTGAGAGCGGTTGATCATTTCCTTCTTTCAAAGATGAAGGCTCAATGTTCGATGGGCTGGGTTCATCTCTTGGATGACTGGGCTCATTTGTCAATTGGCCACTGACACCATCTTTCAGTTTGGACTCATCTTTTGAAGGTATTGGATTATCTATTGAAGATGTTGGTTCTTCATTAACTAAAGTGGGATTTTCATTTGTCGATGTGGGTTGCTTATGTGGTGATGATGATGATGAGGTGGGTTCTTCATTCAATGAAGCAGGTTTCTTGTTCTGTTGACGTGGGTGGATGACCAGTTTGCCAGTAAGAACAGATGGTGAAGTTCCTTCATCTGATGGCTGCTCCTGAGAATACCTTGTTACTTGAAGGGAGATGAAAACCTCTACATCTTCTCGCAGAAGTTCTGTCAAAAAGAAAAGCAAACACAACGAGTGTGGAAACCTCATTTCAGATATTAAATTACATGTATGGAGAACACAATGAAGATTAAGTGTATATTATTCAAAAACAGTAGATAATATAACAAGTTGATTGTGAGAAAACAGATCTGTAAAATGAGCAAACATCAGCAAAATTAAATAAATATCCATAAAGAAACAGCAAACAGTTCAATGGATTAATTGGATATTAATTATGGCAATTATAGTGCCATTAATCATTAGTAACTTTCTGAAAATAGTTAAGACAGTTATTATAGCCAACTATATGACCGTACACCCCCATTTACGCTTATCTCCAGTAACAGTACCGGTAATTGACATATGATAAAGATATGATAAAGATGTAATATTTACATAAATGAAATGGGGTTCCTTTTGCAATGTGTGTTTACTAATTTTCAAAGTTAATTTCATTCCAAAGTTCAAACAAGTAGAACCCAAACATATTGTTGTTTATGGTTACCAGCACGTATGTTATCCTATCGTTTAACTGCCGTTGCTAAGTATTCTGACAAACACATTGCTGAAATGAATTAACACTAATTGGAAGCATTTGGTCAACCTGAGAATAATTGAAGCTATAAAAAATTCATCACTATGACAACCAGAAAAAGATGATTAAGGTCTTATCAAAACATTCTTATGTAGAGTCGATGATTACATTAATACAATACTATGGTGGCACTGAAGTTAGATGACTATAAATAATTGATGACAAGTAACAGAGCATGTAGCAACAAACAACATGTACAAGTCAAGGTTGCATTCAACAATATATCATACAATTTGAATACAATTTATTGTATTTACAATCTAAAATGGAGCAAACAAATATAAGACCTCTTTGATAGGGATATTGTATGTAGTCCTATTAATTATTGCCTACTGTTCAAATGAAGCAACTATGAATCATTTTCAAGAGAAAAGGGCCTAATGTTTGCAGTTGAAGTTTTGTATGAAGCTAACTTGTGGAGCCATATTTGCAAGATATAATTTATCTCATACAAAAATCAAAATGCTACGCCAAACTGGTCAATCCTTTTTTCATTTTTCTAGATAATGTTATCATAAAGCAGATGGCCTTGACACCATCACAAGCTGTTTGAATTTAAAATATCATTAACATCTTGTCAGACAGGTTTTCACATGTTACAATGTTCAAGGTTTTGTTTATGCCATTCTTTCAAGATATAATTAGTTGCTAACTGCTTCAAGCAATCAGGGAGTGTTATGTATCAGACCGTGGTCAGCAATAATATCAAGTAAATTGATTTTGAACATCAATGTGTTTACATTAGTTCCCGTATTCAAGTTTGGTATCAGTGTTCCTAATCACCGAACATGAAGTTCATACATAAGCTGTATGATGTAGAGGGCTATAAATACTTAATAATACTGTGTCAAATTGACACACGTAACAGACAACATGGAAAGTAAAGGTCACTGCTGATGCCAGCTAAAGCCCAAGTTGCGTTAAAGAAATATTAACACAGAGGACAGGGTCTGATGCTCCCATCGATCCTCGCCTGTCGCCCTTGCCTACGCTACAAATTGGGTGCTGGGGTCAACATATTACGCTTGTGGTTTAATGTCAGTAGGGTCATATTTTACTTCGAAGAAAAAAACTTACCTTTAGGGAAATAATACTTCAACTTTCCATCACTCAGCAGTACTTGGCTCTGTAGAGTTTGCTCTGTTATTTCAAAGTCAACAGACTTAGATGTGCTCTCAACTTTGACCTTACTGAGGTCATACTGGCTGTCTGATGCCTTCACCTCCAACTTCAACTTGTACTTTCCACTTGAATAGCAGTTGACACTTCTAAGGTCTAACTGGTATTCATGGTCTTTACTCTCTGTTGTGTTCATTGTACAGCAGTTCAATCTTTACAACTGAAAAATATGAGTAAAATTCTGAAATGATAATAAATTTATAAGTATAGCCATGCCATATAATACATTATTGTTATTATCAAATGTGTTTATCAACAAAAATTTGAAGTTAGATAGGAAAACATTGAAGTAGCCTAGCCAACCTAAGAGTAGACCAAATTACTTTAGGCTATCACAAAGTATCAATGTAAATCCCAATTAATTGGCAAGAACTAACTTATGGATTCAAGTCTGGCAGGTGTCCGGTGCAATAAGTTGCAAGCTAACGTTAGGTATGATACTAAAGTAAAACAGGCCAATGTTACAGTTCCTAAGTCTTAAGCTGATTGTACTGACAAACTTCGACTTTTCCTCACAAATAATTAACATCTGTAGTCTGTAGCCTAACTATAACTCTAACTGTCAGTGTTACTGTTACTTAATATTAATAATTACTAAGTATTAGCCTAGGCCTAATCAGATTTCACCTTCGTATATATCTTATTTTAACTGCAGTTGCAAAGGAATCCATACTTTTTTCCCGATGATTCATCTGGTAAATTTCTTTCCAACTATTCTGCATTTAAGTCTGTAAGGAATCATCGCTGTTTACGTTGCAAGTAGAAATGGCTAATTAAGATTGTGTTCTCGTTGTCGCCGATAGTTACCAAGTTGGATACGTACACGACCATGGTCAAACCACTTGATCTTTGCACACGGTGTGTGCGCAAAAGTTTTATTGACATTAGCAAGGTCAAGATCACACACGAGGCAGCTTCAAGTGGGATCCAGTACCAAATTAAATAGAAGGTTCTGTAGTATTTTAGCATACGAAATGCCAATATTCATTATCACCCAAATCCCGTTCCAACATGTAGACTATAAGAAAGAAAAACGCAGCGGATCGTGTGATTGTCTGGCCTATCGTAACTTCCCCTGTCATAAAATAGATCAGCCCACATGGTCACATGTTAAACTTTTTTCCACGGTGGTTTGCAAAGCTTTGTGAGAGGCAAGCACAGAAATGAATACTTCCCGAGGAACAAGCAGTCTATGCTTATTTCCTCTGGAGGTGGTGGGGTTGGTGGAGTAGTGGGGGTGATGGGGGCAGTGGCGGAGCTAGGGGTATTGGTCAAGGGGGGCGAGAATGGTCTGTAGGGGCGCTTCCGACACTATCTAAGCGGAGCGCCACCACGGGTTGGCGCGGAGCGTACCGAAATTTTTGAGTAAAGATACTCCCTAGATCGCCGGAAATGACCCTTTCCGGGCCTTGCTAATTTGCAGATAAACGTAGTATAAATAGGTGTCATCGCCAAAAAAATGTGACAAATGTCAATAGGTAGATGAGAGAGCAATAAAAAAGTCAATAATCGCGAATAAGTAAAAAGTGGTAAAAAGCTGAAAAGGGCGCCAGCAGTCCATTTGAGTCCGTCAGGGGGGGGGGGGGCATCCGCCCCCCTGACTGTATGGACGCTCCGCCACTGGGTGGGGGTAGTGGGGTGATGGGGTTCTAAAATTCGAGGGGTCTGGCGGTCCTCCCCGCCCAATTTACATCAAAGACATCAATGGGGGCATTTTGAGGTCACGACAGCCCATCCCAACCCTGTGCTATCACTACTGAATATTTATTACAAACAATCATAAGTTGCACCATATGCATATATAGTGATAGAATTCTAAATGACGAGAACCGAGAAAACGAGCCGAGAAACATGTCATATATCACACCTTAAGGGCAAATCAACAACAATTTTATAATAGGAAGAAAAGCATTTGAATAATATCAACCATGAGACCAACTACTATGAACCTCATTAGATCCGAGATGTCTAGGGGGGTGAAGGGAGGGGGGAGTGGCGGCTGTCATTTCGAGTAAAATATAATTTATAATTGTCCCTAAATAGAAGCAGGCGAAGATGAGTCTATAACCTCGATATTCTGGATGGATGCCCTAACAAGAACTGATTATATATTCCAGAAAAATGTGAGAATTTAACCGACGAATGAAATGATTTTCTCGATCAATCACAAGATGTTCCGGATAACTGTTCTGACCTCGCCTCATCTTTTTGGTAAAACACTCGGATAAAGGTCGTATCGACCATTGCCATCTTGTTTTGCCATTCTTTTCAACCATTTCTGGGGGGGGGGGGTTCATGCAGTTACCCCTACATCTCCATTGTGACGCACCTGGTGTAAACTGTTGCAATAAGGACGAACCATTCAGCAGCGTCACAACCATTTGTGTACTGAGGGTGGAGGTGAGCGAGAGTGTGGGGGGGGGGGGGTAGGATGTTTTGTCGTCCAGGAGATGAGAACTTTCGGTACTGAAATGGACGGTGCTTGGACGTACAAGGATTGCCTGCTATATGACTAGCTCAGTCCATGGCACGCAAACTGTGTTGAAGTTTAATCAAGCCACAGTCCGAATATAACACAACAGCAACGTATCAAGGAACTACATATGAACTGATTCTTTTGTATTACAGTCGTTCCTGCAAGCTGCATTACTAAAACGGAAAGCTCTTACAGAGATAAGAGCAGCGAAAGAATACCATAATATAAAATAGAAGTACCCTAATTCCTTAATGTGTCTAAAATTCTCTTAAGCCCTTCTTTTAATGATTTAGTACTTCTTTCCGTGATATATGTAATTAGGTTACTCAAATAGTTATAGGTACTGACGAATTAATTTTGAGGAAATTCATCTCCCAGAGGTAACGGGGAAGGTATATGCGAAAATATATACTGGGCACTCTTATAGGCGACAAGGTATTACATAAACTGGTACAAAGGACATGCAATTTATTTGAAGGAAAATGTTTGCTACAAACACAGCAAACATAGTCTCCAATAGGTCAACAGGGTTAGAACTTCACCAGCAGTTTTGTACTTTCTCAATAATTTTTTGTATATAAAATATTGATTTTATTTCCAGTCACAACTTCAAATTCTGGGGTCCTGCGATAGTGTTGTTGCATACAACAGTTCAAGGAGCTGGTATTGGATTTTTTTTCAGAGATGTGCATGAAGGGGATGGAGGGGGTGGGGGTGAGAAGTACATTTCTACCAAAGGTGTTCCCTTGATTGTTTGAGTCACTGGTTTTCCCAAGCTTTAAGCTAAAAAGTATATCAAGTGCTGTTTGTATCAACATTGATAATTTATATTGGGAGTCCAGCAGCTTGACAATATAGGTTTCAACTCACATAGGCCAAATGAAGGAAAGGCTGACTTTTCGAAGTTTGTTTCTACACATAATTATTTCTGATATAAAGGTGTTTAGGTTACAAATTGTTAATGTAAACAGTATTAGGGAGGGATGGATGGGGGGGGGGTAGGGGTTTGTTATCATCCAATAGAGGCAGTTTCTCTCATTTAGTCATCTTTCACTATGGCTGCAAAAAGTAAAGTACAACTGAAAATATGACAAGAACAGAAAGATAGATAAGGCACAATACTATGCATATATTTATTTTGTGCTTAAAACATCAAGTAAAACAGTAACCAAGGAGATATTGCTGAAAAGAACCAGAGTGGAGGCCCAACCCTCTCAGCAATTACTTGCCTTGAAGTATATGCAGAACAAGCTTTCAATAGTTTACTTTATTCTTGTATACTTTATATATATGTATTGCAGTATGGTATATCAGGGAACTGCTACTTGCAAACTACCTCTTCAAAAATTCTTCTAAATCATCTTTAGGTGATGCATTATGAACACAAAACTGTCAACAAGATCATTATCAGTGACCCAATTGCTCTTAAGGAACCAGTTTACTCCCTTATAGGGATCATAGCAGTTTTGTCAAATTAGGCCAGAATTGGCTAACACATTACGTCTGCCATGAGAATGGACATCCCATATCTACCAGTAAGAAAAAATTTTGACTACTTCTGTCACTACATCTATAGATGGTCAGATAATGGTTGACCTGTTGTTAAGGTGAAGTGGTGAAAATTGATAAACTGACTTCAGCTTACTGCTTGTATTTAATGGTCAGAAGGAAATCACCTTTTAATGGTCCTTTGCAAATCCTCTTGGACCTCTTGGTTAGCTTAACTTAGCAATGACATCTTACAGCTGTTTGGTACAGTGATATGGTATGGTGAGAGGGAAATATTATTGTTTGCATGACTGCAGAGTTAGAATCAGTTTGGGGATTGGTAATCTGTTTTATTTTAAAATGATTTGAAAAGTGACAAGCTCTCAAAAGTAATTTCTAGTTTGAAAGAGTTATGACCATGATGAAAGTAAACTCTCTAAAAACGAAAATAAATTAAGCAAAGGCAATGCTTCACACAGAAAATGGGGTGTCGGGGTGGAGGGGGGGTAGATGGGGGGGGAGTAGATGGAGTGTACTACAATTTTTAGTGATCCATAGGTTACACAAGTTTTCACAGAGGCTTACTCTGAGCTGAAATCCTTAAGCTTTTAGATCTTGTCACATATAACAGGCTTACTCTGAGCTGACTCAGAAATGGGTGGAAGCTGGAGGTGAGAACTTGATCTTGAATGCAGTATAGCAGGATAGCTTGGAGGGCAGTATAATCGACGCACAAAGAAGATTAGATGTTACCAACAGGCTTATCGTAAAACTCTGCATTGTTATTCAAGCTTTTAACATACCAAGGGATGTTTAATTACTGTCAATGCAATACCCCTGAAAGGTATCCAGACAAAGGGGAGGGGAGGGAGGGGGGTTGTCTGCTAGAAAAAAGGTACATGAGATTGTAAACATGATTATCATAAATATTTACTTATCCTATATCTCTGATGGACCATTGTTCCTTTTTGGATAACAAGACAATAACAGACAATAAACAGTCTATTTAAAGTTACCATCATCTCACTGACACAACGTCACAAGTGTTTTCTTCGTCTTTCGTGAAGCTTGTTCCATCTGATTCGTTCTTACTATTTAAATTGTCAGATTCATCGTATGAAGTTCTTTCTCCGTTTAATATTTCTTCCTTAACCGTAGAGATTTCCTTGGTATGTTCAAGCCTGTCTACAGGTACTTTAGGGTGATTTACCCCTTTAGTACTCTCGGAATCTTTCTCAATTCCTCCATTTATTTCTTTCCCTTGAATGGAAGAATCCTCCACCACGATCTGATTTTTTAAATCCACTTTTATCTTTGCCTTTTCCTCTGCTTCTCTTCGCTTCCTCTCCAGTCTTGTTTTAATTAGTAAATTGTGTCCTAGAGTTGAAAATGAAGTGATAAAACACACATTGTTTAAAAATGTTTTCCAAATATATGCAAAAACATGTATTCTACATCTTATAACAAAAGACATTGTCTAATCTTTTTGAGACAACAAATACACCACCATCAGATTTTATAATGTAATTATTATTTGCTAGCTTCCTGGGCATGTCAAAGTTCTTTTAAGAAACTTGAAATGATCATCCTCTCAGAACGCTAATAGAAACATTTAAGTCAAATCAGACATGTCTGTGAAAGACACAAACTTACAGACAGTCACAGTCACAGTAGTATGAAAATTGTGTTAAATGAGGAGAGCAAAAAACTAGAAAATCCATTTGTGCTAGATTTCAGTCTTGCTAGTAATGGGGATGGGAACAAAGTAAAACCAATATGTCTACTGATGCTTACCTGTACAATCAGCAGGTAACGCCTTACACTTTTTCTTGCAGCACTGCTTACAAATTTTAAATGAGCAGCGAAGACTGCAAGGGTTACCACAAGGACAAAAGTCATATTTCACTGTAGGATAAAAAAATGAGAGATAGTTTAAAGAACACAAAAAAAAAAAAAAATTGGTAGTTATTAGAAGCACAACATATACTAGTAGCTCAGTTTAAAGTTCAAAATATGGTAATTTTGTGACAAGTTAGACTTGAATGGTTAGCTCACTAGGAACACTACAAAGTAGAAAAGGAGGGTCCACCCACCCACTGTCTCCCACCCCCACCAAATTTTCATGCCACTCTAGCCTTATTCATTTGTACATTCCACCTAATTTTGTTAGAACCTACAAATGGCTTTACCATTTAATATTAACATAAGTTTAACAAGGAGATAGTTCATAATGTTTGTTTATTGAGGTTGTTACTACCTGTGCTTCAGCTCAAGTCCTTACTAGTCCTTCTAGAATGATTAATGTAAAGTGAGGTCGGTAGGTGTGAAGGGGGGGGGGGGGGCAGGGTACAAGAATCTCCCTTTTCACACAAAAGATTATTTGCCATGATAGTAAGCTGATTAAATTGTTAATGCAGCTAGAGGTATTGATATTGGAAATTGTTTGACAGAATAGGTTATTAATCTTTCTTAACATGCCGTTTACCAGCTTTCTTAGCAAACTTTCTGTTGACTTGTTGCACATCATTAAAGCAAGCCACCATGGTCACACAAATATTGTCTAATTTGAGATACTTGAGATCTTTGGCACTTAAAGTTTTGCAATTTGGCCTCTGCTGAGATTTGACCCCCACCTTTCACTCATCATCTGAATAAGGCATGCTAAGTATGAAATTTGTGAAAATTTCCCTTCTCTGCAAATCAAGTTTGCAACATTTCACATTTTGACCTCTGTTGACCTGAAATGTATGGGTGAATAACATGTAAAGTATGTCACTTGCAAACACTTCTGTTTCTGAGATATCCTGCTTTTAGGTTTTGTCCGTTCAAGAGCCTTAAAGGAGCCATCCAGAGATACAGCATATTTTTCTCTGGCATTTAAAGTATTGCAATTTGACCTCTGCTGAGATTTGACCCCCACCTTTCACTCATCATCTGAATAAAGCATGCTAAGTATGAAATTTGTGAAAAATTCTGTTCTCTACAAATCAAGTTTGCAACATTTCACATTTTGACCTCTGTTGACCAAAAATGCATGGTTGAACCACACATAAAGTATGTCACTTGCAAACACCTCTGTTTCTGAGATATCCTGAGTTTAGGTTTTGTTCGTTCAAGAGTCTTAAAGGAGCAATCCAGAGTTACTGCACATTTTTCAAGGAGCATACGCTGAAACCAGAGCAGCTATAGAAATGCTACAACCTCTCAAACTTTTCTATTTTCTGGGGCTATAACATATCAAGACTTAAGTTCTGCCTACAATATTTCTTCATAGATGCAAACCTTTCTTTCGTGAAGATTTACTTTGAGGTTGGGATGAATCTGTGATAGTATTTTCCTCTCCTTTCTCGCTGATTTCTTCCAAGGCTCTCTTCTTTGCAGCGGTTTCTTCGACTTTTTTTAGGGTTTCTTCCGGACTGATTAAAAAAACATGAAATAGATCTTAATATACAAACCATGAATCTAAACGTGGACATAAAATCACCTCAAAACAAAATATGAAAGAGTAATGATACGAATTAAAGTTGTCCTTTGAACTGATGTGCAGCAGTTTGTGCAGAATTATTACAGGCGGTTAAAAACTTCAATTGAAAGAGTTTAAGCAACTTAGGACTGTGGAAACTACACAATGTTTCTTTTTATAACATTGTTTGATGATAAGTGTAACTGATTGGATGGTTTTAAAGTTGAATCAATGAAAAGGAAAGAAATACTGAACATGAAAAAATAGTTAAATCTTCAAATACCATAATTTGCATTGACTTGGGTCAGAAATACACAAGCAGCTATTTCAAGTAAGCAAACATCAGTCAGAAGAAAAACCTTGGTCTAAGATAGACAAAGGTCCAACTTAACTATTAACCTTGTTCTAAAATACTAGTATCCTAGTAATCCTACTATAATATTAACCAACGTGCAATCATATATGGGAGCAAGAGCAAGAAATACACACAAGGTAACTTAAACCTAGCCTAGGCCTAACATTATTTATATATGTAAGTTATTATGTAGCCTAGCCTAGCAACATGTAAGTTACTATGTACAGTCTCCCCACATGTTACACATAGGTCTTAGATATACAAACCTTGGTCTAAAGTATGGTTGGCATAACCAATACGGTTGAACCTTTCCATCTTTGTGCTTTTCTTCATCTCCTTCATTAACATCCTCCATGCAACTGATCTTCATCTCTTGAGAGACAGCGACCATGTCTTCCAGAGTCCTTGCTCTGGACAGAGGTATGCGGAGATGTTGATGTTTTTCTAACCTATAAAGACAAAAAGAGTAATGAACAAAGGAAATTTATTTCATTAGCAAGTTTAGCATATATGTAATGATATGCTGGTACGTTATACTGATCTTCAATAAGTAAATACTTTTAAGTCGTGATATCACCTTGCATCAGAATAATTATTAACCCACACATCAATTAACATCATTGCAAATCATTAGTACAACACTAATAGGTGATTGCTGATCTAAACAGCTTTCAACAAATCCATATCACTTAAGTTACCATACGTTTCCCTTATCTGCAGATGTAACAATGCTGCAACTTTTACAAGAGTAATAAACCAATCTTCCCAGACATATAGTATTTTCGAGAATCGTATTGATGGTTGGATTTCTAGCAGGCTGTGAAATTAGCACAGCCAGTGTCTTAATTGCAATTGTAATGTAACAGCAACACTAGTGTACTTTGGGTTGTGCATTTGGGAGAAACAACTTGCTTTTAATCTGAATGCTGCATCTAATTACCACCGTTAATTGCTACACTAAAATTGCTATGTCAGTTAATTCCCATAGCAAATTGCTACTCATATTTGATACGTTTAATTGCTGAGCCAATCGCCATGGCTTATTCTTACAAATCTCTGTTCGAGTTAATTTTGCAATATGAAAACTACTACATTTCATTGTAACAGAACGTTACTACATTGAAAGGTTGACAAGTAAAATAAAACAACGAATTACATATTAGGCCAATACCAAACAGAAATCATTTTACCTGCTATTCTAATCTGTTTAAGTAACTCTTTGATTTTGACAGATAGATTATGATTTTAACTTACGTATGATGCCACAGCCTGAATAGATGTGATCGGATCGTAGACATTGAACAAGGAAACTGCTTCACCAACTCCAAGTACTCATCTGCGGCTTCCCAGACGGTCGGATATTTGCCTTCAAAGAGGTACGGGTTGTGAAGGTTGCCCTCTGTAAAAGAAGTCAAAGTGTCAACTTTTTTATTTCTTCATTACTTCAGATGGATGGAAGTGAAAGAGAGAGAGAAGACAATCTTAACTGTTTATCTATTTCACGAAGCGAGAACAGAGAAAACAACTTAAGCAGACAGTTCATGGCATGGACCAGTGATCGAGCATTAAGAAATGACAAGATTTTAATCTATTTCCAATCTTGCTAGGATGGAAATGCCAACTATTCATAGTCCAAGTAGTACTTAACTTGTCATGCACTACATTGCTTTGAGAAGTGAACATTGAATAGTATCCAAAATAAATATTAAAATAACAATTTTTGCTCTGATGTAGTATTACCTGCAGACATGACTCCATCTACTCCCGTTTCCTCAAGGCATCTTTCAACATCCACTAAAGATTGAATGTTACCGTTGGCAAACACTGGAACGTTCACAGCTTCCCTGGTCATGGAAGGAGGAAACAAGATCTACAGGCAACTGGAATCATTTGAAATGGCTTAAACTTGCTGCTTACATTTTCAATCATAAAGTTACAACATTATAGGGTACTTGCCTAATTTCCATTCACTCTTCGGTACGATCATTCCACACAAACACTGTGAAATACTTCTTTGCAATCAAACATTCTTGATCCTCAAGGAGGATAAATTTCAGATGATGAAATGATGGTCCCATGATACGAGTCAAAAACCGTCATATGTCCCTAAATAGGACCAGCATCCTCGTTTCGACAGAAGTCTTTCTACACCATCATCTATGAAAGAACGGTTGACTGTAATGTTGGGCGAGTCAACACATTGGAATATGACTTCCTGTGTCTACTAAAAGGACTGCCATTCGCTAATTACCATATAATTAATCAATAAAAGTATCTCTGACAATTCCTTACTTTATGGCCTTGATGAGATTCCAGTCAGCCAGACCCGTTAATTGTCCTTTCATCTCTCTAGTTCTGCCATGGACAGTGATTACCTGAGCTCCTGCTCTCTCTAACATCTTTGCATATTCAACAGTTTTCTCTAAAGTTTCAAGGACCCTGATCTTACATGTCACTGGAATGGAAAGGTTCTTGTGAGCATGGTTGACTGAAAGGGAAAGAAAAGAAAATAGTTTTTTAAATCTCAAGGGTTGGGAAGCCAACAGACGTTCATTTTGGAAACCTGTCCAAATGATCATATCAAGACTACTCTTTTCGATAAGATTTCAGAGAATTACCTTCCTGCCCTTTCCAAAAGATGTAAATCAAAGAGGTGATAGCATGGATGTACTTACTTATCTTAAAGACGAGATCCCATTCGTCCTGCAAAAATGCACCGTAATGACCTGAGAAAGCAAAGCAAATGTGCACATAATTCCTTCACTTTTCATGTGAATAATAAATGATTTGTGTCATTAATAATAAATGTAACAGGAGAAACACATTCAGCTAAACCTTGAATGAAATCCGTAACAAATAACTTGTGACGGAAACCCTTACTTTGAGAGAAACTCTGCAGATTTGTCAAAACTGTTTTAAGTAGCTCAGTGGAGTGGATTGTTAGCTCAGTGGTTAACGCCGGTGCCTTTCAATCATAAGGTCCCCGGTTCGAGTCACTCCCAGATTAATGTATGTGGTCCAGTGACAGAGTTGTTGACAATTAACAATTCATAATCATGGACGTTAAATATGAATGTAAGAGACTGACTTCGGTCAGCTTGCGGCTTTGATAAGCCAATGAGCTTCTTCGCGAGTTCCTGCTTGCAGGAGGATCTAATATACATACATATTCATACAAGTATGTAAGACCAAATGAATAATTGATCACTGTGTCTTTCGTAACTTTATTTTATGAGCAAATACCTTTCTTGAAAACTTGATCGAACACATCAGATAATATGAATCGCATGTGTAAAACTTAAGCATCTGTGATGCAACTCACCTCTGCGGGCAATACCCTGAGGACATCCAAGATTTAGATCCACACCCTGACAAATGTGTTCCACATGTCGAGCTGCTTCCAAGAATACATCGGGATCATTAGCACAGAACTGATGGTTTCAAAATTATATAGCAGATTAGCCTGTTGCTTGGACAGTTTTAAACAGAAGATAGAACAGCTACTTGGATCATTGAAAACCCCATTAGACAGTTATTTACTTTTGTTTCCTTTTGCTGCAAAGCATTTACCTTTTTCAATATTTTAAAAAAAGTTGTTCTTGCAAGTCATTGTGCAGAACAATCTTTATGAACTGAAATTAGTTTATCATGATAATGTTTGCCTCACATGTTTATCGGAATTATCACAGAAAATGAACGATTAAAAGTAGTTGCATACATGTAATGCACTACAAAAATAGGAATGATTATCAAAAAAAGGATTAGCTATAAATTAAATATGACTTTCTTATTCATTGTCATTACTTCATTGCAATGACCACACATATTATCAATTTTAAAATACTGCTCAAGGGTTTGAAACACTTGGTCACCGCATCACTGACGTATTTTACAAAGATTTTTGTTACAAACCTGAAAAATCAAAGGTTTATCTTCACCGTTTGTCTCCATAGCAACCTTCCTGTAAGCTGCATCCCTGCAAAATAGATGAGAATGGTACATGGGAGTGTAACACAACTGGGCTCCATGACGACGACTCAGAAGTCTCCATGGTAACTCGCTCTGGGCAACCATTGGGGCAACAACGTATTTCGCTCCGCCAAGACTCGTCTGCCAGAACTCATGACCACTTTTCTTTTCCATTGGTTTGATTATATTTGCAAACTGTTACAAAAAATGGAAAAAACAAATTAAAATGTTATTTAAATTACTGACATTGAGGATAGAAGATGAATTCACAGCGTCTATAATTTAAAGTATATATGGTTCCTTATCAGATCCAATTTACAACATAAGTATTAGCATACACAGAGCAACCAGTTTAAACATTTAATCTCCTATTACTGCAGCAAGCTGCCAGATTACTCGACATCTCTGTAAATCTGGAAAAATCTTTACATATTTATAACACTAAACAAGAAAAGATGACCCCATAATGCGATAGGAAGGGATAATACATGCTTTTGGAGGCATATTTAGCTAGTATAAAATAGGTATACATAAGTAGCTCTACATGCAATATTCTGCTAATAAATAGTAATAAACACCCAAATTCAGGTTGTGACTTGAATTGTTATGGGAGGGCAAATGAAGTTATAAAGGAGGAGTGCTACTAAAGTCAACTCTCAGGTATAAGGATCTGGGTACCCCCCCCCCTCCCAAAACATTTAGAAGTTAAATGATGTATTCTGAGGTATATTTCAACTAGGAGTTAGGTCTAGGCCTAAGTATGAGTATCCCTAAATGCTAGGTTTGTGTAAGGTAGAAAAAAAAGGGGGAAGGAGGGATTATACACCAGCACTTGTGGCCCAATTCTTCCCCGTCTCAATGCAAAATTCCCCCACCTGAATCATTTTGACTGATGATCAGATGTGAGCAACCATCCCCCCCCCCCACCTCTATTTCTGTGCACATGTGACTGCCATCCTGCAATTGTAGGATTGCTCCCACATGCATGAGTGAAAAGGTTCTCAAAAGTCATTAGGGCCAAACTTAGATAGTGGACAAAGAAGAGGTAGGACATCTGCCTAGTTCCTACGAATGGTGGCTTTAAGTTCAAAGTTCAAGCTAGCCTAGCCTACTTGCTGTTTCATATAAATTCCGTGGCTAATATCGTGGCTGATCTAGTTTGTTGTAGCAAGAAAATTTCAAATAGGCCTAACTCAGGAGTCGATTACGATAAGTGTGCCCTCATAATAATGGTACTGATACTAGATTCACGAAATAAACATTTTGTCCCAGTATTACAGACTTTCTACAGCAAAACAAATAGAAGAAAGGGCTAACCCCACTATGCAATTTAAAGTGATTGTGCTGTACTTTAATCAAGAGTGACAAGCATATTCTGTACATCAAGATTCAACACGAGATTGAGATGTCGTCTTCTTGGAATCATCATCAAGCAAAGTAATCCAAATTGCGTCACCAATAGCAAAGATATTACACCAACTAGAGGTAGTCCGACCGCCAACAAATTTTATTAGGGGAATTGGCGGTGCTGCTCATGATTCATTCACGGTGCCAAAAAATGACTAAATTACAGAATTGAATTAGCCAAACAAAATATTCATACTTTATAATGTGAAAACAATGTATAACCTTCACATCGGGATCAAACCCGAAAGCTGTCTCATTCCCAGGAGTTACGAAGGACGTATTACTGTAATAAGCATTAAGCAATAAATAGAAATAATATTTAGTATCGAAGTCTCTAGAAAAGTAGATGGCTACCGCCCTCCATTTTTCTTGGATATTTACCATAGATTGCGTTCTCAACTAGGCTGCTCGCGACTTATAGATCTTTGGTGAATGTCGTATCCGTCGGTTGGATTTCATTTCTCAAAATAATTGTTATAGCGCCATCACTTTTGTGAATCCATTCACGCAGAAGAAAATCTGGTCACCATTACCACAATCAGGAAAACTGTCATTAATCGCTTGATCTGATATTTTTCTTGACAAATTTGCAAAGGACAGTTAGATCCATCAAGGTCTGTTGGTTTTTACAACTTTTAAGTTTTGTAACTCTCATGTCACAGATTAAGAGATCCGAACGCTAGGAGGAGTGTCCGTGCTTAGGCCTTTTAGTTGTACACTGAACAGTATCGGCCCCTCTTCGAATTCTTTATTACACACGATGAATGATAGGAGATCGTGGTGTTACACTTACTACAACTTGGTTAGGCCTGCCTGTACGTAGATATGATAGGCCTTACGGTAGGCCGAATGTACACGAAGTTATTGTACCGGGGCACACGCCAGGTACCAAGTATTGGAATGTTTTCATGTAAACAAAGTATCAAGAGGCACTCATTGGTATGTGGAACATTGAAATTTGAAGGGAAAAGGGCCTAAATGTTATATTCCAAGTTCCAACTAAGGCCCTATTCTTATTACCAATACAATAGTATCATTTAACGTTAGTCATACTCAGTCATGTTGAACAATATTGTTATAGTTAGTCACTATAGCGTAGGTGCAATAGGCGTTCCTAACAATACGAATTGTCACAACAACAAGAAACGTTAAAGAAAAGCAATGTGTGGTTATGTCACATATTTAAACTGACAATTTCTCATTGCTCAATCCGTTGTTGGGTTAGGCCACTGGCATTACCACTGAAAATAAATTTGACTGATTATGATATCACTGCCAAGCTGTCAACGTTGGTTACCAGTGTTTGGTCTGAATGGTTTATTACACATCTAGGCCTAAGCCATCCCAGACAAGACAGATTATTCCTTGAGAAAAAAGAAAAAGGGTAAGTTTATAGAAAACAAGAATTATCCATTAAGCATTCTAAATGGGAATATGAAACATTCAAACTTAAAACTAAAGTACAAATCATACTAGCTACCTAACTGTTGAATAATAAAGAGGTACAATGCATGGATGTGATGTCCAAAATTTTCTCACCTAAGAAATTAATCCAATGCATACAGTGCCATCTATAGTTATGAATTTTAATAATTACAAACAGTTATGGAATGCATTGAAGGGATTTTGTAGGATTAACACTCAGCTTTTATTTATTCAGATGATCTAGAAGGTAACATGTGATTGAAAGATTTTTTTTATTGACACAAGCAAAGAAGCAAGAATCATGAACAGGGCTTGATTGTAAAAAATTTATTACCAGATTATGCACAAATGAAACATGCCTTCAGACAGATACTCCAAGCTTTAGTCTTCTTCAATTTAAACTTTAGCAGATTTACATTGTATTCATTAATAATGTCTTTCAATATTAATTTTATGTCAACTCGATTATTATTCAGTCAAGTGTGTTATTTACCGGTTAAGTAAACATCACGCCCATTTTGCTTTCACAGTTCTGAGACGACACCCTCCACAAAATATTGCAAAGTCTGTAATGTCCACTTTTAATTAGAGCGATCAATTTTTTCTTTGCAGATCCAAGCAACCTCCGCAGTGATTGGCAACCTCATTCTTGTAAGGGACCTGTTCCCATCTTTTCTAGACAACGGAATAATCGAAAAACTATGTCCACCATGAGGAAAATGAAAAATGTCGTGAATAACTATAGCCCCGCTGAAGTCAAGGTCCGAGAGGCCACCTCCAATGATCCATGGGGGCCTTCAAGTTCCTTGATGTCAGATGTAGCTGATCTAACTTATAACGTGGTCGCCTTTTCGGAGATCATGACGATGATCTGGAAGCGTATTAACGACCACGGTAAAAATTGGCGGCACGTTTATAAGGCTCTGGTGCTCTTGGATTACATCATAAAGACAGGGTCAGAGCGTGTAGCGCAACAGTGCAAGGAGAACATTTTCGCTATTCAGACTCTTAAAGATTTTCAGTTTTACGACAAAGATGGTAAAGACCAAGGGTTGAACGTCCGAGAGAAGTCCAAGGCCATGGTATCATTACTGAAAGATGACGAGAGGCTAAAGACAGAAAGGGAGAGGGCACTGAAAGCAAAGGAGAGATTTGCGATGGCCTCTCAGGCAGTTGGCAGTGCAGGCAGCGATGAAGTAGAAATAGGGAAACCTGCTGCTGATGAGACACAAAATCCAGAAAGTAAGGCTGCTTTGTCTTATTGTGTTACCAAGTCATCTATCTTCCAGAGGTAGTCATCTATCTAACAGGGGTAGAGAAAGGGCCTGGGTAGTACCTCTCTGTCGGAACTAGCACATTCACCTCCCTTCAAACGTAATGCAAACAAAATTTGTGCTTGAGAAAATAATACCTACTCAGGCACAATCAGTGACATCAAAAATTTGTTTGATAATGGGCTTTATTAATATTTCAATGAGATACTTTTGGAGATTTTTGTGTAGAAGCTCTTTTTCAAGACAAGTAGGAACAACTCTGTAGCATTGATAGATTGTAAACATGTATAGAAATGTGATTAGGAAGACTACATTTCTAGTTTACAATATGTTGGTTTTATTTACATTAATGGGTTATATTTCTACAACCAGCAATTTTTAACTTTAAGTTCACTTGGTACGTAAGAAAAAGTATAATTCAAGATGCCGTGTGTGCTCTTTTTTGATGTATTTCTGAACTTTTGAAACTGGTGGGACAAATTTGAAAAGGAGTTATGATCATCCCAAACCGAAATTTGGCAAAACTCTGGGAAGAATACCTGGCAATATATGTGAAAGTTGTTGTTCACACCATCTATAGCCTAACATGGTAGTGTTTGTACTGTCCAAAGGAGGCATTCACTGTATAGGATAACTCAATTGAAGGGTTGTCACAATGATCAATGTCAACTGAAAATTTGTATATCGAGCACAGTAGTCTGACCCAAGTACTTGAGTGCCTCGCAATTATAACCTATTCACAGCACATAACATAAGCAACCATTTGATGTTAACCAATGGTTTATGTCAGCTAGCAGTCAAGTTCATTTTATATTCTAATCTCCAGTTTCTGATGCGTCATTTGTTTCTCCCTCCCAAGGGGCTCCTCCTGCCTCTGAGATGGAGCAGGCCAGGCCACAGACAGCAGGAGAAGAGGAGCTCCAGTTACAGCTTGCGATCGCCATGAGCAAGGAAGAAGCAGCAAAGTCGGAGAAAGAGCAGAAACATGACGATTTGAGACTTCAGATGGCTCTGTCAGAAAGTGCAGACGACCCTGAAGTAAGTCGAGAGTCAACTTGTTAACATTGGTGTATCCAGGATTGTAAAAAGGGATGGGAACGTGGCCCTGAGGGGGATTCCCTTGTAGGGGGCAATTTTTTTTGTGGGATTGAAAGGGGTGTGGGTGCATTCACCACCCCATTCCTTCCCCTCCCCTCCCCGATGATATAAACCAGATTGTTATTTGACTCAGTACTTTCATTGTAGCTGTTTGGTAGCACATACTGTACGGGTTAGTCTTGCATCAAATGAAGTGTTCATAGACAAGAGAAACATTACCTGCTGTTGCTAGTGATTTTATACTAAAATTTTCTTTTGTTTTCTTTGAATGTTGAAAATATTCACCATAGTTGTCCCATGTCTAGATTTATGTAAACTGTAATATAAGAAATGTTTAATTTTGTGACCTAAATAAGTGTTAAATTGCTGACAGTGGAAGGGGCTGAGCGAGGAGGGATGGGGAATGAAGGGGCATCTGGTAGATGTTTTGTTGTACTCAAACCACCTAATTTGTCAACATTATGTTCTAGTTCTTGTGACAATTTCCTACACTTTGGTTTTGTGGTATTAAAAACATCTCATCTAAGAAAGATAAAGTCTGTTCTAACTAATGCCCACCCTACCCATTGTCATTTCTATAGCTGGCACACGAACAAGCCACATCGACTTTACTCAATCTGGTAGAGACACCGCAACAGCCAACCCCTCAGGCAGATCCATGGGGGGCAGATCTTCAGCCGAGTGTCCCTGGTAATGACCCCTGGGGTGTACCTGCTGCCACGGTCAGTGCTCCGATTTCTGCAAATGACCCGTGGGGGTCGGGTCCATCTCAGACATCCGTTTCACAGCAAGCTCTCGCCGCAAAGGATCCTTGGTCTAGCGATCCTGCTGCCCTGCCGTCTGAACAGCCAGTCCCAAAGCCTGATCCTTGGGGTACTCCACAGACCATGCAGTCAGTGCATGATCCCTGGGCATCCGGTGCATCGGTACCAATGAAGCCGCCTCAGGATCCAGACTCCGAGTTTGATTTCCTCCGTAACGAAGGGCTCATGTCATCTTCCATCGCCATGACAACTCATACTGTACCACCCTCCTACCCTCCTCTCCAGACCAACGGCGGCCTACAGCCACAGATGAAGACCAAGCCGGAAGACTTTTTAGGAGCAAATTCCAATCTGGTCAATCTGGATTCTCTGGTAGGACCGACCCAAAGCAATGGACCGGCGCTGACAGCCAGTAATCCATTCCTAATGACTGCTGTGACTGGCGGTGCCATGCAACCCCCGGCATCTAATCCCTTCCATCAGCAGAGGGCACCTGCTCCAACTATTAACCAAATGAGACAGCAACCTTTCCAGCAACCAACTGTACCCACAGGGTCCTTTCACACTAGCTTCCCTGCAGCCGGGGAACCATCTCTGCCCCCACCTCTTCTCCCTGTAGCAGGATCAACACAACCTCAAGGTGCCCAGCCCAACCCTTTCTTGTGAGCCACAAAGTGGTGAGTAACTTTTAATTCCATCATTTAAAGACATTTGAATGTTATTACATTATCTATGTTTTGTTCCTTCGATCGTGGTCTAGTTTGAGATTAACAACAACTAATTATTCACAGTTAGTCTGTATAATCCTGCAATTGTTGCATATTCAGCGATCTCTTCCAGCCTTCCTGATTTCTGGAACGAA
>KN885932.1:114302-127397 GCA_000934455.1 Apostichopus parvimensis | reverse complement strand
CGTATAATATTCACACGCAATTGGACAAATCGTCACTCGAAGATTTTCTGCGTAGAGTTAAACCAGTTTGCTGTGCCAAATCACAATCATCATCATCATCATCATCATCATCATCATGGTGGTCATCGTCGTCGTCGTCATCATCATCAACATCGTCATCATCATTATCCCCACCACTAATACCATCAATACCACCAATACCACCACCATCATCATCATCACCACCACCGTCATCATCATCATCACCACCACCACCACAATCATCATTATCATCATCATCATTATCATAATCATTATCATTACCACCACCACCAGCACCACTACCACCATCATCATCATCACCATCATTACCACCACTACCACCACCACCTCCACAATCATCATCATAATTATCATCATCGTCATTATCATCAGCATCAACATTATCACTACCACCACCACCATCATCATCATAACCACCACCACCACAACCACTACCACAACCACCACTACAATCTTTATCGTCATCATTACCTGTTTAGTTAAATGAAAATAATGTCGTATATCCAACAAAGATTGCTTTCATAAATTAATACATTACATTGTCGTGCTCATCTTGTTATTCCAAACACAATTGAATAGCCTGTAATGGCAACTTATTTACTGGACATGCACCAAGTACAAAGACAAATTTAAGATTGATTACTCGTATTTGTACACTTTCCTGTGTAGAGCAAAGTGCAATCGGAATGCGTTACCATTTCTCTACCTGATGTCTACATTTCTCCAGTATTGTCTTCTATAGTTTTATGCCCCTGAGCCAGATCTCAATTGATCACTTTGTCCGTATCTTTACGACAAAACGTATGATGTCCTTCTCATCGATGCAGTCAACAGTGTCTTTCGTTTTAAAGGATAAAAAACAAAAAATCAATTGTAATATTCGATTTTGTCACATTTAAACTCCAAGGCTAAGTTAATATTTTGAAGGAAATTCGTGTCGAAAAGTGTTCATGGATAAAAATGATAACTTTGTTACACCCCAGGCTAGCTGATACCCAAGATCGATGGATGCAATATGTCCACTTAGTTTTGAGCTACGTGGTATATAGTTTTTTATCCTTAGAAACCCAACATCACAACTCATCCCGAGGCTGACAGGGTTTCGGTCATTTTCTTTTAGCATGTTTCATATGACAGAAGTTTAACTATCTGACATGAAATCCCATTTGATGATCGGTACAGACTTTACGGAAGATATTCACACAAAATTTAATATGATAAAAGGATCATTCAAGAAAGTATCTATATATAAGTAAGTTTTGTGTGAAACATTGTGCATTAAATTGATATTAACATTCACTATTTTATTCCCTTGTTCGCTTTCTATGAAAATGCGAAACGTGGAATGTCACGCTGTGGCTCAATAATCAAGAACAGTCACACAATTATTCCTTTGCGTATATTGGCGCAGGAAAGGGATTTAGGCAGTACTCAAAAATAGTTTGACAATGGTGGCTGTCACGGCTTAGTAACATATCTGTTTTATCTCTAGGGTCTCTTGAAATGAGTCCATGCAAATTATAATAGATTCTATCCAATTACGTGAGATTTCACTTTACATATGGGCACAGGAACTAAAATTTCTGCAATTTCATCTAGCTCGACAAAAAGAAGCTAATAAGATATATAATAAATTTCTGGTGATGAAAATGATTTTCTCCTCATAAAAATATTATTTTCTGGCGTGCAAAAGCATTTGGCAATGCATTTAAAGTGGTGAATTTGTATGCAAAGATTGTTGCTTGTAGAACTGACACGACATTTCTAATGTATAATACAGTAAAGTGTGTAGATTACGTAGCTTAACCGCATACTGCTTTGTTGTGGGAGAGCACGCAACATTAAAATCATTTCAAATTCACAGTTCCAGATCATCTCAATTTAAAAATCGACATGAAATTCATTGGAAAGCAAACAGTAAATAAAAGCTGATTTAAGCCCTGACGTCATCAATATGGAATTTCAGGCGTATTGCGTAATCAATTGCGGCTTACTGTGCATTGTGGTGAGGCCTTAAGGGCAATTTCAAAGCGAGCGTATTCATTCAAACAGAAAGCGGTTAACTTAAAAATCGAATATTACAGAATTTTGAGGTTACTGAAAAATATGAATTGTCTTTGATCCCTGCCTCCGTTACTCCTTTAATTAAGTGATTAAAGGTTTGAAGGTCACAAAGTCAATTAAGCTGTATTGAATATTCAAGATCATGTATTCCTACTGCGTAATATATGTTAGTTGCCGTCTTGGGATCCATTTGCGAAAGTGAATGTCATTCATCGAATGGCATGGACCGTTGACATTATGTAAGCGACGTTACACAAAAAAACGCAATATTATCTGACCATTGTCAACAAAACATATATCAGAGACGATAATATTTGAACACGAATCTTTTCCGTATCTTTTTCGATAATAATACTCATGTTAGAAATTGATAAAGATAATAAGTTTACTTAATAAGTTTTAAATAAAGAGAGAATTGCCCAAAACTTCCATGACTGTCCGTCGTACTGCTGATAAGTTCCACAAATCATACTGAAATGAAACTTAACATTTTACTATTCAACAGACTTTGGTATATTTTCGGGCATGTCAGTGTTACAGTTTTTGAATTAAATTAATAGCTTTAGTTGGGTAACATACATTTAAAGTTTTACAGGGAGCCATTATCAGCGGTAATTATGTACGTGATCTGTACTGCTTACAGAGCTCTTTATCAAAGAAACACGATTACTTGTAGAGTTTGGCTGAACCATAAAATGAAATTGATGTTGAAAACACAAGTTAAAGTGCTGAAAACAATTTGTTTGACATGAAACTTCGCAAATATGTTTCAACAGATCTCTGCTTTAATCACTACGAACGAAATTGTATTTTACTGCTAGTGAGGAGCTCACTTTACTAGCTACAATCAAAGACTGCAACTTCTCAAGTTTCAAGGAACTATATATATCATCAATATGACAGAGCCCTCTATTGATTACCAGCGTTGTCGGAGATTCCGATTGGTGACTAATCTCTTATCCTTCATATTTGAAGACACACGCTGTCTTGATCAATAGATATACCTTCCAATCGGAATATAATAGGCATGCGCAAGTTTCTAGCCAACTTTTTGTTCAAGAACTAATAGTTTTTCGATGAAGTTATACGTAAAACAAATCCATTAAGATAAACACCAAATATGTATTTTAGGTTATATTTACAGTACCAAATATCCATCTTATCAATCGAGCGATGTAAGCTATTGCTATGGAGTGTCACATGTCATATCTCTCCAGATAACGTACTTAGGAAATAGTTCTACTCAATAGCGTAAAAATTTAATTTATTCAATTTCCTTCCATACATGAATAAACTAGTATAATAATTATTCACGCCTCAGAACAATTGTCGCCACTTGGCTTAAACGAAATCATAAAGATAATTGCAATGGCGTCTTGTGAGCAGTGTTATCATTACATATATATACAGAGCAATGCGACTTGAAAATACAAAATTCTATGCATCTGTTACATTTGTGAAATCTTCTTATGTTTGAATTCGAGATGACCGACAGTTAGAACAAATTGATGATGCTGATGCGCATATCCTGGTGTGTAGTTATTAAGGGGATGTTCCTATTGCAAGCAATGTGAAACGTATATTAGAAAGAACAAATAGTCTACACTTAGCTTAAACATATGCCATCCCAGTACGTTGCCTCTAATTCAAGATGTGGTTGATTTATTATAACTTTTTTTAACTGACTAAACACTCGATTTCTTCCCTGGAATGAATCACAGTAGGTGGTGTCTGAGTGTCAGAAGTTTTACTTTCCTGATCAAGCTTCTTGTTGATTTATCATTGAAATGTGATACATTTGGAATGCTTGCTGAGTTGTTAATGTTCTCTGTATTTAGTATGTATATTAAAGAAATAGGAAATGGATAAGTGAGTTAAAATTATGAGGACAAATAGAAAAAATTTCCAGCATAATTGCCATGATCGCATTATTTAGTATTCAGTTGCCTGATGCAGTAATAAACTAAAAAAGAACTTTTGCTACAAGGAAGTGGTTTTAATCTGAAAAATTCCAACAAATTCCAGAATTTTATAAAAAACTTCAGCAACCGGAAAATTCCATTAATTTACTTGAATTTTATATTGAAGTTGAAATATAAATACATCTTGCACAATACAAACCCTAACGAGATATATGATTATGTTTACGTCTGTACTTGTCGCGTATATTTATAACGAACTTTAAGTACACAAGATATAAATGGTATTCCTTGTGTAAAAACTTGGATTGTTAAAAGGATTGTTTGTTTGGATTGTTTGTTTGTTTGTTTGGATTGTTTGTTTGGATTGTTAAACTTGGATTGTTAACTATGGTTAAAACTTGGATTGTTTGTATAGCAAACAACAAACAACAATATTAATTCCTATAATTTATGACATAGCACCAGACATGTCATATTAAGTTGAATGAACGAGTAACAAACGAGATCGTCAAGGGTTGCTTGATTCTCAATTTCAAATCGCCGTTGGGTGTTATTGTATCATTAAACACAGAAGTCAAGACCCTTCTGCAAATGCTAGAACTGTTTTATTTGACAACGATATGCTATTAAAAATACCACGATAATAAATATAATGTATATGTAGATCTTATAGATATATTAGCTGAAAACTTTTTTTAGCGGAGTGTGAAATCAACATGGCAGAAAAGAACTGCAAATAAACATATGGTATCCGACACTCCTTGATTAGCATATCTTATGCATTTGAAGATACTGATGTTTTTGTTTACAAATTTCACTGGCGATACATTTAGTGTCCACAAATTATCCCTTAAATATGATAAATATTAAATCAGTGCTTTCAAATAATGATACCATTTGAAACAGTGGGAAAAGAGGTATAAAAACTATATACGATCCCTCAATTTAAATTGAAAACAGTACCATTTTAACAAATTTAATGTCATCGCTTACGTTTAGTGGCCTATAATTAGCCAGCAGTGACAATGAAACTCCATCGATCTGGTAATAGTCAAGAGTACTTAATTAATTTATTACTTACTTAATTAATTGATAATCTTCTTCCAGTAACCATGGATATTTGTAAACGTGCATGGGTTATGGATTAATAGTCCTAATATAACCTTCATGAGTTAAGATTCTTAGTCTTAAGACTGGCAATCATATTGATTCGATTTAACTTTAGATTTTTAATTATTCTTTATCCCTCCAGGGGACTGACAGATATAGGGGGGGGGGTTGGGGGAGGGGGGTAACGGAAGGCTCAGAGAACAAATAGAGAATAAAATTACTGAATAAAAAAGTAAAACATAATATGCAGAGGCATTACAGGGGCAACAAAAGAAACTCAAATTTGAATTAATCGATATAATTTACCAAGTACCGCATGTGCCGTTAACCTCAAGCACTATTGCATTTCGTTAACCTTCCTGCTTGATTATACGTCTATAAGTTACCTATTTAGTTCTCGCACAATATTTATAGCACGAATATGTTTGCATGTTGTCTCCTCGAAATAAAATATCATATTGCCTTCATTCACAAAATATTGTTTACGTGCTATCAACAGTAAAGATCCTTGCCCATGACCATCCCTTAACGAAACTTCGCTTTTATTCTATGCGGATCGACGAGAATTTTTTAAACGCCCTTGTCCTGAAGTAGAACTCAAGTGGAAGCCAAACTTAGAAAAACGCGTTTGGTCTAGCTCCTCGAACCTGTTTAAAAGTTAGTGGCCCGTGGCGTGATTTTCTTAATATACATGGAATGCTGAGAAACCAAGGAAAAAAAACACGTAAATCTCACATTTGAATGGCGGTGTACAAAGCGCATGCATGTGTATATGCGGCCAATGAATTGCAACTATACGGAAGGATTGTGTTTTATATAGCCTTATAGTGATTGGTCTTTTCTTTTCTCTTTTCTTTTCCCCTTTGTTTCTTCTGGGTTTTCCCTCTTTTTTGTCATTATTAGTAAAAATAACCAAACAGAGGATTACATACAAAGATTATTCATATAATATTGATGAATATCTCATTTCTATAGTCCCGCTAGGATCTTGACATGCTGATTCCAAGATGGCATTTATGACTTGGATTCATTTTCTGTCCATTTCATTCTGATAAAATGTATAACATGTGATGTTCTGTAAACTCTACAAAATAAGTAGACAAGTGAACAGTATTTATTTATGGACTGTTTAACTGACATGAATGTGATAGTGATTATGTGTCGGATGCAACATTTTATAAAGGTGACGGTGTGAGATGGAGGTAGTGGGAACAGACTCCGATGGAGCGGCCACTGTCAGTCAAACGAAAGAAAATGGTTCACACGTCATGTAGTGCAATCCGGGGCATATTTAAACTATAAAATAGATCTGTATTTAGATGTCAAAGCAAATTTGTGCTACAAATACTTTTAGAATTTCTTGTGAGGTTTATAAATGGGAGGTTTCCACCCACCCACCATCCAAACCATGGATGCGATAATGGGACAGAATTTTAGGATCATTCGTTTTTAAGGCACGTTTTGTTACTGTTTTAAATAACTGAACTAAAAAACCATTCATCACATACTATTTTAATTCGTAACCAGTCAATTGGCAAATTACCAATCGTATAAGGACAACAAGCCCCTCTCTCGGGTTCAGAAACAATTGAACTATAAAATCACTGATGACATACTAACACTATTGCCACCCGATTATTTTCGGAAGTTACCTAGACCAACGAGATATGTAACAGTTTGTCCGTCGGTACACATGCCTTCACGGTTCTATTTTGAGAAACTTCTTCCCTCACGTACATGCACATGTTAGGAGTTCTGAGTTTTGTAAATGAATCGGATTTATTTACTCAATTAAAGAACATTCAAACATAACATAATGATTGGGAGAAACAGCTGTAATGACACATATTAAATGCTTTCTTTCTTATAACCATAGCAAACGTGTATCGTTTCAAACTCTGTCTTTCGTCAGTGAAATCATGTTTTCGTATATTGCTTTTTGACACATTAGATACAACTAGAGAATTACAAAACTTCAATTCCAAATGATGTGAACTATGTAAGTGAAATCAAATGAAAGTTACATAGTTCTCTTGAACTGTTTTCAATGTATTTAGAGAGTGCGAAAATGAGCTCTCTCTTTAGAGCATATGTTACAATCCATGGTTTTGGTTTTGTTAACAGCGACAGAGAGAGAGAGAGAGAGAGAGAGGGAGAGAAAGCGATAAAAGAAACAAGTTTGTAACCAACATCAAGGTGGCCGCTTAATACCATTTCTGACCAGATCTCACCTCGTCATCGATGAATAAAGATAAATCATTAAACATTGTTTTCGTCGCTAATGAAACGATCCGGCAATAATTCTGTCTACCTAATGCAAACTGACATCACTAAATGATGTATCTGTCTTCATTTACAATCGATGAAACTCATTGCTTTTGGGGTTCCGTACTCTCGAGGGGGTCGTAATGAGCAGCGTGGGGCTCCATCCTGAATGCTCGATCGCTTTCCTTACACTCTGTCTCCTGGTTAGGGACGAAGATTGAAATTTTTTCCTTTACTTAATGGATTTCCCATACGTAGATACAACTTTAGAAAGGTCTTCACACTAATTATACATGACTATCAACTGTTACTGGCTCAACATTCAACCTGTTGTCGCTTTTAGATGACACTTGAAAGCAGATCAAATGGCACTCTTTCCTGAAAAGGTGTTTCAAAGTGTAGCTTGATTTTCACCATAAAGGTACAGCATTACTCAGTACAGCTTCCAATGAAGCATACCAAGAATCGTGTTATCCCCTTTAAATTAGTTCATGTCCATTTCATTGTTACTGAAGGATTGAAGGGTCTGCAGTGTAATGCGAATACCATTGCTTACACGATTTAAAATTGTATTCTGCGTTGATTTGTCACGTTCTAGTGCACGGTATCATAAATAACGACTGAATCATATACGATACTTGCCAAATACCAAATAATACTTTCTGCATATGATGAAATCATTCATTAATGTCAAACGTATACAAGGCATTTTCAGAATTGTTATAATTCTAGTTACATTCTATCGCAAAAGCCTTTCCAAAACATAGTATTATACTGCGTTTGAGTATTCACCATGCTAAACAATAAAGCTAGGCCTATATACGTACCACCAAATTTTTTTTTTTTTAATTTAGTGCTATACTGTATACGAATACTCCGTTGCCATGTCTAACCGCTCCTACGCTGCCCAAATTGGGTAATTAGTGAATAATTGGCTGTACCGAAGTAGCAACATTTCGCCTCTATAGGCTTATACGCAAGTTAGGCTCGACAAAGGTATATATGTGTCGTGAATGAATCGTGTAGATCTGCCCTAACAGGTGACATTACCTTTGAAGCGATTCATCTTTCAAATTAAACTGACCTTGTCAAAATAAATTTAACATTTAGAATGGTAGCGATGATACAAGTTCATATATAGCAACTTAATAAAACCGAGAAATATTATGCTACAAACCAATCAAGTTCTGAAAGACTGCAAGGCAAATTGTACTCCTTCTCTCTTAGAGATACAAATTGTTAATTGTTTTAGTGCTTTCACCTATAACTCATGCTTTCCAAACCTCTCATGTATCACCTCTCGCCTCAAAAATGCCCAATTAGCAAGTGATTGGACTAATCGCAATAATATATTTCGCCCCCAATATCTTACGTGCAACTTTGGGTTCGGTAAAGGTACGTATGTTTTGTCAGTAAAATAACGAAACAATTTTATCGTCAGTAGTTCTAAGTCGTATTGATCATTTTTCAACCTTCGACACTGTGGTCATTAGCTATCGCATCGAAGTATTCCCCAATATCGTTCGAATACATTCTTTAAAAAAAACGTAGTATCAGGCCATAGGTCATCCATCTATTGGACACCATTGTAGCCATTAAACTAATATTCGTGTGTGTGTGTGTGGAGGGTGGGGAGGGGGCGTGTGTGTTTGCAGAGGAACAGAGAACCTTGCAAATATTTGACACAAGATATTTTAATGGAATATTTGGCCCCCGGTACAGTTAGGCACCACCGTTGAGTGTTATTTTACCATTAGCGCAACGTAATAATTCACATTCAAGTTTTATGAAGTGACTTTACTTATTTTGCGTGAGGAAACATACACATGAAATGATCAAATTGTGTACAAGGATGCAATTAAACAAACGTATAACGTCAATTATGTAAAATATGTATCTGCATCATGTATAAACATGTATAACATAGACTTGTCTATCTTAAAGTCTGCCTCATGAAGAAGTTGGCACCTCCATTTGATATATTTGATTAGTTTCACCAAATAGCATACAATTGTTACCAAATCAATGGTTTTGCTGTCAAGTCCTAACCTTTAACACTAGTCGTAGTAGAAAGGAAATATATTAACGTCTTCGGTAGATATATTAAACTAACGTTTTCTTCAGTACAGACGAAACCAAATTTGAAAAGTAATTTCACCAAAGCCAAAGAAAGCTTGGAAGTTAATATTTCGCATGCACCACACTTTCAACCCAGATCAGTGCAAGACGACAAAAAATGCAATTGACCTCACCAGTTATCTTATGGCCCCTTCAAAATCTCTATTTTATGCTAAATCGGTCAAATAAATAACTGTCTCTGACGTCTATTCACGCAAAGGATCTTTTTTATCTTACTAAAAAGTCCATAGATTTTATTCAGTGCCTGCTTAGTGAATAGCCTAACGTCAACAAAATATTTTGACCAAATCATAATAGCCTAAGTGTAAATAAAGAGATTAACGTAAGTGAACAGGTGGTATTGAAAGCACATGGGGATTCTTGTATTTTTAAGTTATGGGGAACTTCCATGAATTTTAGGCATATGACGCCATCCAAAATAATTCCGAAAGGCGTTCCAAAGATTCATGACACAAAATACGGCAGAGAAAATGTATTGAAAGTTGCTAAAAAGAGTAAAGGGTGGGTTTATGCCTTATGTCTTAAATCTCAAGATAACCCAACAGCAATATCAAACCTCCTATCCAAAACCTATGTTAATGAGCTAGGGAAGATTAAATCAAGTACGGGACTAATATGTTAAAAGAAGAGTGTCTTTACCTCAAGTAGTGTGCAAAATATACTCGGCATGATATGAATAATGTTGGTAACACCTTCCTTTGGGTTTGGTTGTGAACGATCAAAATGGATATTGGGATTTATTTTGAACAAGCTGCCTGCCTCTTGATTATGAATTATTACAACTAGTATTTATTTGTGTTAATTTCACGAATGTTCAATCGGAGAATAGCTGTTGTTGTTTGCTGTTGAGGTCAAGATTGTTACATCATCGTAAACGTATACAACCAAATCAGATCGGAATAAAAAGATAAATGAAGCCTCAACGAGCCATTATACTGTAATGGGTCAACAGCAAAAAATCCAATTACTGAAAGAATTCGGCCACTGGAAAATCTAGAGGCCTTTCTGGTTATGCTCAGATGTATCAACAGCCAACAAATGTATATTTCTGTACTATCACTATTCGAAATTTGCAAAAGTCAAGAAAAAAATTAACTAAACAACAATACATAATCTTTTGTAGCTCTGGTGGCAGCATTTCACTTATCCAGAATCATTTAAGTTTGATTGATGACAATTTTAACGTTTATATGTGTCGGCCAGTGGATAAATTGACATCACCTCTATATTAATAAATGAAAATTTATATATCACTCTTTCAATTTTGGAAATGAAAAGGAAGAAATTGAAACAAGTATTTTAGTTGTTCATATAAATTTTCGTTTTTATCACTTTGCGTTAATGACCTAATCTTCAGTTCACACTGCAAAACAGATTGAACTTTGCTACTTGGTGATCTGTTTCTATTAATCTGAAGAAGTGAGCGTAATCGATTGGGTAATAAATATTACCATACATTTTCACTTAATTACCTAAAAGGATCTTCTGGCCATTGAAACTGTTTGCTTGCTCATAAACATTTTCTGCAACTTTAGGTCAAAATAGCATATTGTATCTCAACGATATTATTTTACTTTAATTTGGTGATATTGTGTAAATGCATCTGGCATCAAAGGAGTTACTAAATGAAACAGGCAAACTGGTTGTCATTGCAAAAAGGGATCTTTTGCTGTGATTGAAGAACAGCTACTTAATTTCTGATAATCCACAAAGCCTGGCAAGATAGGTAAGAGTTTATTGCCCAATAAAACGAAACAGGTTTAAGCAGATTAAGGTTTATGTGGGCTCATGTATTGAAGTATTAGCAGGATAAACCGTCTATTAAGTAATTTAACTCAAAAGATTTTTCTTTACGTGTTACGATTATCGTGTTGATTTTGATGAAGTTTTGGAAAGTCATATCAAACGATAACATCCTGAATTGTAATACGGAAAAACTTTCCTAATCATATTTTTCAACGTAACTGCCGAAGCAACTTCTTGAAACATATTCTCGGATGGGAAGGGATCATAAGTTACAGAAGCCTATATTGGTCGAAAATGCATGACATCACTACCACACTATTCATAGTATAATGTACTTAAACACCCAGTTGGGACAACGTTTTACAAACAAAAATTTCCTGTCATGACTCAGAGAATTTGTATATGGACAGTATCAGCAGGGAGTTGTTCCCCTGGTATGAACAATATGAATATCCTGTTCCTCTCGGATAAAGCTAAGGAACTGTTCATATAGTGTCAGTATGAGTGACTTGAATCATGATATTACAGGAAAGTATAGAGTGGTATTAACAGTGGAAATGAGGCACACGATCATTCTAAATAGTTATACACGCATACCCATGCGTGATATGTAGATACGTAGGGCAATACACACTGCATACAATATCGGTTTTGAAAGATGATTACACAACCGATGAGAGCATGTCAACTGACTTCAGTCAAAGTAATACGACACTGCAAGCACTTTAATACTAAATTAATAGAGCAACAAAGATTGATACAGCAAAAATATAAGGAAAGAAAGAATGAAGCAGCTGATACTAATGCATCGATAAAAAGATTGGCCAGTTCAAAATTGATATGAATAACTCTTCAATAAGATCATCATTGATAAGTATTGATTAGTATGCTGCATTTAAAGAAAGGCTGGACCTCGATGAATATATATATTTATATGTATATATATATATTTATATTTATATATATATATATATATTCGGGTATATTCGGGTATATATATTCGTCTAGTTACGTATGGGTCTACGTAAGTTGTATACAATTAAACAACCTCTTAAAATTAAGACTGCAACTAAGCAATGGGTGATAAGTAACTCCACTTAAGATGAAGAATTTAATATAACATAGAACCGTCGAGTTTTATGAATATTTGCTTGTAATGGTGAATCACGTTTGAATTTGTAGGCCTATAGTTTTCTGATTCGTAGACGTGAGGGTTGGAATATGATATTGCGAGTTTTGGGGAGGGCCTCATTAAACGGCTCTGTCACGACTCTAGTTATTCATGGAATATACATAACTGATATAGCAAGATGAATGGAGGTGTCAAAAAACCTTCCCGAAAGAAAGAAAGAATACTAAACAGAGTGTGTAAATATATGGGTATATTTTATAATATGTACCCTACTTGCAGTAGCTGTACAGTCGATAAGAACAGTGAGACAGCAGGTCTGCCTAATTAGGAGAATTGAAGAAGGAAGTTCACATTTATTTTGAGTCATTCTTAGCGCAAAGTCAAGGGTTATGTTTTAGTTGTGTTGTTTGTTTTGTTTCACTTTCCTCGATGTCTGGGTATAAGTTTAAGTTGAAAGTACTTTTAGTAGCACTTTAGAATATATGAACGTGCTAACATCTATAGAGCTCACAAGCTCTAATATACAAATCATCTCTTTAGCCAATAGCCTAAATGTAGACCCAATGATACAGGAATAGCGAAAGATAAACATTTAGTCATATAGTTTTTCGTGCAATCATCTGTGACTCCTAGCTGAAGCAAGTTAACGTTTCAACTCGTTCTTTGGTGTTGCGA
>KN885932.1:92193-113412 GCA_000934455.1 Apostichopus parvimensis | reverse complement strand
ATATCTAATTGTCAGCTGCAAAGTACCAGGGGTGCACTCTAACAATCATAACACATTAGTAATAGGCCCTCATTACAGTGATGAAAAGCCAGTTTATGCAAATCACACACAAGTAGAGTCACTTTGGTCGAGTGGTCCAGGGCTCGATTCCTACCTTCACCTGATAAGTAAATTAATTAACAATGTTTACTTATAGCATTTACTGGAAATATGATTCAAATGGCTCAGTGTGGATGTTGCTTCTGTTATGTATGACAATTATAGTCAACCTTGTTTATATAATTGGTGTATTCATTGAAATATATGATGAATGTGTGCTGCAATACAAATAATATATAAAAAAAGAAGAGTGAGTATATCCTTTTCTTGTTTTATAAGAAGTCTATAAGTAATGGTTGTACCAAGTACTTAAATGATCAAGCTATCTTCTTTTGCCCAATATGTTTCTGATGTGAGACGATAACATTTAAAACAAAGTCTGCCTAACCGGGTCACTGGCAAACTGTAGGATATCACTAACTGCTAATTGTTTACCTCTCTACACTCTTAAACCGTACTACAGTTGTATGTTTCCCTTGTGAATTAATAAATACTGTAAACACGTTAGATTTAATCAAAAGGTAATTAATATGGGTCACGCTGTGTCGGCACTTAGTTAACATCTTAAATCTCTTGGAGCGGAGATAATACAATTGTACAGGTTTAATAACAACTAACACCTAATCTATATACGTCGTGTGGTGGAGAGTACTTACCTATCCAAATCGGCTAATTAACCTATAATATTACTGTTTCGGTGTACAATTAGTCGGAACATATTTACACCCTGCATGGAGTTTTAGAGCTATCATGCAGAAATTACTTATTTAGACACGTTCTTATTTATAGTGCAACACAATTAATGTGTTTAGTTTCTCGTAACTACTGCTTAATTATTAATATTTCCAATCAGTAGGTTTGGAATCAATCTATTGTGTTTTGCTCACGTTTCGAATAGCTATATATAACAAGTTATCAAGTTAGTAAACAATATAGTAACAAGTAACTCGATTTAATAAAATATTGCTGATTGATAAGGCATCGCGTTTGTATGTTGCCGGTGCCGTTTTACGTAAGGTCTTGATCTGTTGATGGTGATTATGACATGGCTCTGAGTTGGCTTCTGTAAAGTACAGCACACTTTTCTGGCACGCTATGAGAGGTGAAAGTATATTTTTTTTGTTTGTTAACAATGTATGTTAAAAAGAACCACGAAAAGAAATAATTCGCCTACAGATATCAGCTAATAATATAGACGTCAGATGATTGTTCTTTACCATTGCTGTTGTAAATGATCAACATGCATCGAAGAAAGTATGAACAAGAAAAAGTAAATCATCAATAATGAGAAAAATACTAAAACTTTGCGTCATCCCACGGATCACTTTGTCACGATAGTTACTTGGAAATTCTTAATTTGGACAACTATAGAAATCATTAAAAAATATACATAATTGAGCTTCCCAAATTATGTGAAACTATTTAAAGATGACAGCACATATGGTATGTTTTTTGTTAAGGATGTTCTGCCCTGCAATATCATAAAATGTCTCGAAATTTAAGTCAGATTTACAAATGACTTATCTGGCTTATGGTACTTATAGTTGACCATAGTGAAGTAGTCAAATCCCCGATGGTAGTCAAGCTTTACAATAGATAAACCACCATGCGAACTACCTTCTTTAGGCAGTATAGTGACATTATATAATAACAAATATTCACTAAACACCCTTCTAAACTACAAACCAATACGTATGATGGCTTCCAATATCGAAATAAAAAACCCTGTTTACTCCCTTCCTTAAGGACAACATAATACATGACTTCCAATAACTTTTGTGATTTGTCGTTTAAAAGTCAATGCAAAAGAAAAAAAGTGCTAAACTTAAAATTTAATAGATGAAGAGAAATTAAAGTATATCATTTTTTTTTGGTTGTGACAGATGCCACTAATTTAACACATTGCGAATTGACAAACTTTTACTTTCTAAAAAATATATGCTTATGTATAACATCACCGTGAGAGTGAATTATATATAATAAAAATACAACATATCAAATATCATCACTTTGTTTGCCGTAAGCTGTATACTGCTTGCTGGTTAAACGGAATGGGAGAGCAACCAATTTTGAACCAGTAGTTAAGATCCGTAGCGATTTCCGTGACGTGCTGTGAATTTTGAACGCGTCGAAAATCATTAAGGTCACCATGAAACGGAGAGTAGGAAGTCCTAGTAAATATGATCACCGGAACTGTCTTCTCCATGTTAATATTTATATTAAAGAACTGTCTTCTCCATGTTAATATTTATATTAAAGAACTGTCTTCTCGTTGAAATATTTATCTGATATTTTACTTCCTTTAAGGTTTAACGTTTCCCGTCAATGAAAATGTCATTCAATTTGGACGCCTATGCATTCCTTAATATAAACGCTTTAACGTATGTTAATTACATTTCTTCGTAGGGCATTTCACGATTCTAAATGCTTTAGTACAAAAGTAATGCATTGACTATGTATCTTTGAAATTGCTGTGTATTCTATTCTACTTCATAGCCATTCTTCATAGCATCATTCTACCTCATATTGATATATACATATATATTGATATATTTATTGATATATATATTGATATATATATATTGATATTATTAAACATGAAGTCAATTTATGTGAAGTAGCTCTAGAATGGACCCTAAGCTTTATGATTTACGACTGGGCTGAGCACATTTAATAAGTACATTTCTTATAGTCGTAATATATCAACTTTTGGACCAAGGTTGCGTTCTCAATTAAAGTGTAAAGACATATACTACGCTTAAGTGATATTGATGGCCATTTAACTATACTTAACTTTAAGATTATTAATATATAAACTTTTAGACCAAGGTTGCATTCTCAGTTAAAGTGTAAAGACGTCCTTACTACGCCTTAGGACTATTGATCGCCATTCAACTATACTAAACTGTAAGATTATAAATATTAACATTTTTGTAAAAAAACGGTGATGCCATGGCTTAATATTTCAGACGTTCATTATCTAATTTGGTCGAGAATAACTAGCAAAAGAAGCTAAAAAACTATATACACTTGTGGTGAATACCGAGTATTAAATAGCATTGGAAGCAAAAATGATTTATTGTCTGTAGCGTTACTTGAAATACTATAATGCTAACCTCGAGCTATTTAGAAATTAAAACACTTAAAAACAAGCAACAAATAGCGCATCACAAACAAACAAATTTATATTAAAAACATAGTTCCCATCTTTTGATAAATAATACTATAATAATGTCATAGAAACAAACACTAATTATCAAAAAGATGAAAGTCAGAAGACAAATTAATTAACAGTATAAGTTGTGTTGTAGAGAGAAAGAAAATTAAACAGGTTGATAAAGGTCAGTACGAAATCAACCTGTCAATAGAACCGTTAGACAAAACACAGAACATCCTAACGCCCACCGTATATTAGACACACGGATATATATCTATACATACACAAATTATTACCAAGCCGCATCGCTCATGACATACAAAAGCGCCCTCATATCAAACAACTCTCTCATTCCTAATGTAAGAACCCTTTTGCATCTCACTCTATAACATGCTTTTGATAATCGGTCGAACTTAGCGTTTAGGTTTCAGCAGGTTGCTTTTAAAGTCAACTGAAATTACTTTTTCATTAGAACTGTTGACAGATCACCAAAGTTCGTGTAAACCACGGAAGCCTTTTACGCAAGTTGCTACTTGTGAATTCAATTCGTTTCATTTTTCTTTTCCGTACAGCATTTTTTTTTTCATGAGCGACTTGGAAAGGAGAAAAAGTTCAATCATAAATCATTTGTGATCGTGCTTGTGAGGAGGTGCTAACCACCAGCTGGATCAAGGAGGCAAGCTTCACGTGTAAGTTAAAACATTTTTTCTTTTAATTTTTAACTTATACTAATTCCGTGCCCTCGGATTCGGAAAATTTCAAATATATGAGGAAACAGTACGTCACGATTCGTATGCTTACATCAGTTCATTTATCAATTTTCAAACATCTTATTGAAATTCACCGAAAATGCTTCCTTTTAATTTTTCCCCCCGTTATCACAACTCGTTATTGTTTTCAGTTAATTCTGAATATGACTGTCGAAAAATGTGTGATTTTATGACAATCAGGTATGACGCTGCAATAATTCGAATCAATGCTATAACATACAATATGGTACTATTTTTTTATTTTTTTGGTGGAGGATTTTGAGAAATTTAGTAAGTTAACACTTTAATGTATTATTTGGTAACTAGTTATCTTCTATTGGCTTCATATAAGGTTTAGTCCAGTGTGTGTGTGTGTTTTTTTTTTTGCTTTATTAGCGGATATTTCCTAACAATTATGACGACCAATATTAGAAATGCCAACAGAATCACCAATGAAGTGTAGAGAAACATATGATAAGAATTTGTGCAGTTAAACGTGAAGTATATTCACTGGTTGTAGTACATTGGTCAATTAACACAGCTATAAGAAATACGCGTTGTCCCGTTCTTTACCACAAAAGACAGTTTGAAAAAGGAAAAGGGAGATTTGACCACTCGATATGATTCGTGTGACAGATGCTTTTTCTTAACAAAAGTCACCAAAAATAGAGACTGGGCTCAAAAAGCAAAACTACTTGTTCCATTTTCAATCCCTTTTTCTCTTTACATGAGACTTTTACCTTTTTTTTTTTTAAATTTTCTGGCGGTGTTACTTCACTTGAGTATCGCGAGTTTATTCGAAAGAGAATATACACAGTACATGATCAGGATGGTGAGTGATCAACTGTGTATGTGTACATTCATGACCATACATATTGCTAGGCATCTTAACATAGTGACGTGTCATCACGAATTTTTAAAAGGTATCACCGGCTGCAATAGTCTTGGAAGAAGACGTGTTTTTTGTAGGTTTTTCACCCTTCTTCACTACTTCTTTGTTTTTCGGTTATGGGTGTGGTTATAGGCTTTTTCATACAGGTTTTGGGTTTTGTCCATGGTCAGAGGGGCACAGTGGGGTAGTATGGCGTAATAGATCTGATATTGTTTTGGTGGAAGGTTTCATCCGTGTGAGCTAGTTCTTACGGCGATAAAAGTGATTCAGATTCAGATTCAGATTGAGCCGGAAGTTCGCAGTTTGCAGAGATACGGTGTTGGGTGATATGGTGATAGGACGTTGTTCAGGGGCTGGTGAACCTATGGGTGGGTGGTCAGTATGTGCGTTGGTAGGATGTAACGTTCGATCGCGTTGGGAAGGTTAGGGTATAAGGGAATGGTTCATATTTTCTTGTTTTCTGTGTATGTTTCGATTGCGTTATGCTGATCTTGGCCGTGACGTTTTAGTTCCGTTCAGTAGATCACCTAAGAAGTACTCTTTATATCTGAAGAGGACGTATTATTAGTATGACTTTAGAAAGAAATCCGAGAAGGGTTTTTATAAGTCTTTCCGTAGCTTTAATTTATGTAATGTCGTTACGATGTTTATTTCTACATGGAGCTATTACATAATAGTCCTATGATTTATGTGAAATATTGAAAAGAGCTATCATTCAATCAATCAGAAGACATTTATATAGCGCCAAAATCAACAAAAGTTGTTCAAAGGCGCTCAAGACAGTTACATGAAATTAATTACAATACACTTCTTGAAAAGATAACATTTGAGCAGTTTCTTGAAAATATGAATAGTCTGAGCATCCTTGATGTGATTTGGAAGAGTGTTCCACTCTTTTGGTCCATAGAAGGAGAGTGAGCGATCTGCAAATGACACAGCATGGGTTCTAGGCACGATAAAGTGAGGAGAAGATGTATATGATCTAAGCTGTCTGCGTGGTGCTTGCAGCTGTAGTAAGTCAGATATGTAGGATGGCGACTGTTTATGGTGAGCTTTGTACACAAGAAGAAGAACTTTGAATTTAATGCGCTGTTGTATAGGGAGCCAGTGAAGAGCAATGAGTTCCGATGTGATAGAGTCATACTTCTTACGCTTGACAATGATGCGAGCAGAGGTGCGTTGGACATTCTGAAGTTTAGTGATTAGCTATAAGCTCGTCCAACTCGTTTTTTTTAACAGCCAATAAATTGCGCCGACATTAATAGGTTAAAGTGATTGATATTTTTTCCACATATTAATGGCCATTAGAGATTCACAAACTAAAACATCATACACAGAGTACGTCTACAACCAGCTTATGCGTAAATGCAATAGCAAAACACCGTAGCGATATCCAAATTAACCCAAACTCGATATCCAGGTACGTTTCTACCTCCAGCCTAAAACTATTTCCCCCTTTGAGTATCATGTTGTTCGTGCTTCTTCTTCACTTATGGCTAAGTGATCGTAATATTATTAGCAGAGGACTAACATTTTCGTCGATAAAAATCGACACGCTGATTGTTTTACCCACTCCCTTTGTGTATGTTAAGGAAATGATGTATTAGACGGTTCGTAATTGTGATTATACGAAAGGCAAATGGAATGTCAGCTTATTTCACACAAAAAACCCATCACACTTAGGCTTACGGAAAGTCTATGGCAGTCAAGAGTTCAGTGAGTGCAATATGTCCAATAAACTGATTTATTCGAATGCATCAGCGTGTTACCCACATCCCAAGAGAAAGAATCCTCTAAACCAAGTATAAGGAAATGCCCTTACATTCCTTCGATCAATCGAAGGTGCTGGAAAGGGTACTGATCAAATATGCTCAAAATTCAAGCATGTTGTAGCAACTCATTGAGCATTGCATCATAAAAATCATCACTGTCTTGGACTACTTTGAAAGCTCATTAGCTCCAGGAAGAAAAACAAAATGTATAAGGTTTCTATGTACTTTTTAAAGAGTGATAAAGACTGTTTGAAAACTGCCATCTACTACAAAAAGCCTGTCTATAGGTAAATTTACAACTCAGGAGTGCCTGACGTTTGATCAAAGCAAAATCTCCCTTTCATATTACTTCTCCTTTTTGTGTGTCTATTTTGCTCTATTCGTTGCTCATTTTGCCAAGTTAACGCATATCTGTCCATCTATGTCTCGAAATGTATGTATGTATGTATTTTAGATCCTACTGCAAGCAGGAACTCGCGAAGAAGCCATCATTGGCTTGTCAAAGCCGCAATCTGACCGAAGTCAGTTTCTTAGATTCATATTTAACGTCCATGATTATGAATTGTCAACAACTCTGTAACTGGAGGATAAACATTAATCTTAGAGTGACTCGAACTCGGGACCTTATGATTGAAAGGCACCGGCGTTAACCACTGAGCTCACACTCCTTGATGTGTTCTTAGTTTGTTTATGTTTCAGTTAGCATCTAAAGGAGATCCTGCTTTGATCGAAGATCCTGCCAGGATCAAAGCGTCTCGCCTCTAACTTTTATATATATTTAAAAAACAATAGCAAGTAATGCTTACGTTTTAGTCACCCGCTAATTTGATGAGATTTAAGAAAAGCAAAGCCGATACGCAATGTGTACACTCCTCAATCCAAACACGCATAAATGCACTTTGGGAGTAAACACTGCTAATTGTGAAAGATTAAAGAGAATACCATTATTCGTAATGTGAATTGTTCCAAATTGATTCGAAAGCTGGAAAATATTTAATAATCTACAGATAAGTTTTCAACAAGAGGTCAAACTATGAAAATCATGATGGATTTTCCAAAAAAAGTGGAAGGAATTCGCCCTGTTTGGAAAGAACTAAGCAGATTTTGCGTTCGATTCCGAAGTTGATCAATAATTTCATACACGTGCTTATTGGGTGATAATAACATATATATGAGAATTGGACAGACTGAGCAGAATTTCGACTACGGACAATCTTCAACAATATATATATATATATATATATGTGTGTGTGTGTATGTGTGTCACGTGTATGTGTGTATACTCAGTACTTTCCTGTTACCCAAAGCAGTGCTCAACTCATAACGAAGGAACTCTTTAAGTTCTATATATATCGTGTTTTTTATCAAAGTTGTTCTATATGTAGATTTATGAGAAATTAGTACTGCAGGCTAAATGTATACTTCCGCGTTCATGTCTGATCATATTAATTATGTATATTCATAAATCATTCCTGGAGGATACCTTGTAAACCTTTGATGTGCACTCTCCATTCGTATATTTTCCTACGTCAACTTACATCTTTACATACGGTACATCACTTCGGCAATTCCTTTGTGATGAAGAAAAAAACATAGAATTTTTGTCAATTCTCGTCAAAATTGTAAAAATTTTGAGATTGTTAGCAACATATACTGCAGGACTAAAACGTAACATGTAAACCGCCTAAAGCTTTTTTGGTTTCTGTCTTTGCATTCACTATATTTTAACTGCAGATTCCTTTTTCTCGCATGTTATATTTGTATGCGCTATGTATAGGTACAGCTGTTATGATATATCCCTTGCTCATCCATATGTTAGATAAAGACGGCACTTGCTTATATGTTCAACATAAATGGAGTCTTAATTAGTGCCGTCTCGAGATATTCATTGTTCAACAGTAATATATTTAAAATGTAATTAGTGTCATTGTTGAAATTAGGTTACACGAAGGTTGCCATTGTTCATCAGTACTTACGGGAAAGATTGCTGATAATAATTTTTCATCGCTTGCTACGACTTTATATTCGAGCAATGTATTCCTAAATTTCCTTCAAGTTGCTTTTATCTTAATAAACTGTTGAAAATTTAATTTACGGTCAAAATAATATATTTACGAAAACATTCTCTTAGAGCCACGGTAACTGGTACAATGGAGGTTAATGAGAAATGAGCAAATTTACAAATTCGGTTCATTTCTCATTGTATCTTCTCCCGGATATTTTCCACATTAGTTTTAATCACATGCAAAAGTCACATTGGATATTTCAAAAAATGAATTGTATTTAATTCTTTGAAAGAAAAGTTGACTAGTCGAGCCAATTTGAAACATCCACTTGAAGGGCTGATTATAGTATTCTCCTCATTTCCAAGTTAAGGTGTTTGTCAATGAGTTGGTACTTCGTGTAAAAAGTATGCCTGGTTAGATTCTTAGTTGCATATTCTTAAAGAGACAACGTGATCAGATATACATTGAACACAATAGTGACTTTAAACTTCATTCACATTATATAATTTTGTTGCTTCTCACCATTTGTAAGACATATCGATCGAAGCTTTTTTAATATACTAAACAAATGACGCAATAAGCTATCTTTAAAATGGAACTAAAATGGTTCAGTTATTGCTTGTTTCTCCTTCGATCGTTTGCTCATCATACAGTTTGAATCAATTAAAAAAGATGACGTCAATGATACAAGAGGGCGCAAGCGTTCATACACGAACACTTGGCGTGAAGTATCAGCTTATATAGCTACTTGCATGTTGACATGGTAATTAAGGGCTTATTACTTTCAACACGGTAGCTATCTGAGACACCTTGTCAAAGAAACCTTCTTTTTATTTATTTATTTATTTCGTGTTTTCTTGATCAACTGTTCCATGATCCATTTTAAGAAAATTAATAACTCGCTGAAAGACAAATTTTCGCTTGCAGTTAGGTTTAATCTGATTTACGTTCTGCACGAGTGCTACACCTTAGGGACAGAGTCTATTACAACACGACAACGCTTCGCCACGGACGAGGTTGTAACGAGGAAGTTAACAAGTGGATGCATCAAAACTATAGTTACGGTTGAATGATTTTGATATATTTTAGAAAATGATTAGCCCAAATGAACTAATTGTTTACATTGGTAAACGGTGGGAAGCACATTGGTATTGGGCTTTCTATCTTTTCTTTTTCTCTCCATCCCCCCCACCGCCCCCCCCCCGTACATCTTGATGTCTCTCTCGACATGATATATCGTCTAATTTTAGCATACGTGAGGAGAGCATTGTTCAAAACTTAATTACTCGTTCAGTTATTCATTTACTGCAGAATATTCTATACAGGTAAAGTCGTATTCTCATAACCAGACGTTTAATTTTGATTTTGTAAATATTATTGTAGGCGCTAAACTCAGCGGCAATTACACGATTGTCTCGACATTCTCTGAAGACTAACCGAAAAGAGACGGCTATGTGTAAGGCCGGTAATGGGTGGGGTTTCAAATCAGCTATTTTGTTGGCTTCCTGTTTTTGTGATTTACAAAAACAAAAACCTCAAGTACGAACGTTTGTCATGCCTCTTCCTTAAACTTTTGATAAACTTCTTCATATGTAAGATGTAATCATTACCCAGTGGACACTGGTTAAGATATCTAAGTTATCATGTCAGTTGAAATTTCTGATACGGTACGGGTGTGGGAGGTGGACTGGTGATCAGGTCATGAATCACACACACTTGTAATTCATTATGACTATATTACCTCAAATTTGTTTCACCAAAAGATATGCGATTTTAATTTATATCCCAGAACACAATTACCAATGAATGATCAATAAAATAGGTATAGAAAAGTATAAATAATGACAGTTTCTGAAAGATTTTTGTATATGGTTAGTACTGTTATGAAAAAGTGACTGCAGATGCTATAATTGTTTTTCAAAATCAAATAGAATCAAGCAGTTCTAGATTATTAGCATTCAGGTGAGGTAAAACCTAAGAGGGTGTTTAAGTTTGTTTCAGTTTGTACCAAAATTAACTTCGAGTACTGCTCAATGGACTGCTTAATAGTTTCTTAGAATAATAATCATCAATTTAAAAAAAAATAACTACAGTGGTTGGAAAAGAATACTAAGAATCTTTAATTATTTAAATAACACGAAATGCGAGCTTGACTTCAGTTTCAGTTGAGTTGCTTTCAACCTTGGGTCGACAAAGGGGCCTCATCCTGCCAACTTTAATATAAGAAGAAAATGAACACCGATTCAGCCTAATGACAATTATGTGAGAGGGAAAAAGAAGATGATTTCTACCTTTTGCTTTGTACTTCACATGATAGCTGGTCAAATGAATATCTTCTTCTAGTTGGGACGTTCGTTATGTAGCCGCGACCTTTCCAGATTCAAGTGTGAATCCAACTTTATGAAGAGTTCTGTTTGCTAAGAGTGGAACTAAGAAAAGGATCGGACACATTTACAAGTTCAACCTGTCAAAGATGAATTGCTATCCTCTTCAAATTCCCAAAGCTCAATTGCAAACAAATGTTGGTCCTTGTAAGCTGCATTTCTTAGGACAGAGCGAGATCCATTTAGAGGTGTTGTGCCCCACCCATGCGGTGAAAGATGTCCACTTTACCAGATATTCTCGCCTCAACAGAAGATGGTTGCAAGTACCAAAAAGGGGGGGGGGGGGTGGACACGTATCAAATCAGTAATGAACTATACCTTAAGGCAAAATCCATCCATCGAATTCATGATATTTCCTCATTTAATAGCTGTAGGTGAGAGCCGATTCCTTTTTAAACCTATCATGATCTCAACATCTTTACTAAGGTTACACTGACGCATGTTATCTGCAGTGAACGAGGCACATAGATCTTTCTGTTTGGATGTGAATTCTAAAAGGAGCGCGACTATTTTTTTACCCGCAGTTTTCTTTTTTTATGCACCATTGGTGTATATTTAAGTTTATTAAAATAATTTTTGTCGGCACTAGTTTTTATCTAGCAAAGTCTGCACATCAACAATAACCGAGAATGTTTCAAGTGAATGACCCTTAACTCTTCTTCAGTCCCTGCGCGCCAAACCATTCTAACAATTTTAATTCAAGTTGTTCTTTTCCTAGACTGATCATATATTAGTAAATAGTAGTCACGTTTAGCGGTAAAGTTAATATAAAAGCCCTCTAGCATTCAAATATTCAAACGGTACTATTCCCCTTGATCAGTGAGACGCGGATGTACATGATACACATGTACACAATATATCACCAGACTGTATCCACAAGGCGCCAAGTGAGGTGCTTTGTGTGATGTACCAATAATAACGACAAAGGGGGTCTAATGAACATTTGAAATTAGAAACAAACTTGTATTGAGTATTATGGATATTTTTTTCAAATTTCACTCTAAGGTAGGACATTTTCAGCATATCAGCATAAAAGTATTGCTACTGCATCCCATAACAACAAAATAAGAAAAACTTTGAACCCACTTTTACAGCTTTTATACAGGGGATTCCAGCCTGGAACCCGCTGCACCCCAGATTAAGAAACGCCCGATGTAACCCTTACAGAAACAACTGACACATTAGGCGAGATCATTGTAGTACATATTTAAAGAACGAATACATTACGCATGTATATGTCGAACAGCGACATTTCATAAAGTCATTTAAATGGTTGATAGTTCTTCGAAAGAGAGAAGTTAATTGGTTAGGTAAGTAGAGCTTGCACGTAATAAAAGACAGTTGAAGAAGGAACTATTGCTGCACTGAACCAGCGCTTTTCTGACCTCGCAAGGCACAATACATTCGTGACCATTTAATCATCAGATCCAGTCATCACAGACGTACAACCATCAAAGTGGCTGGCTCATCTAGTTTAGCAAACAGACCATCATGTGACCGTCTTTTAAGCGACGCAAAAGTCAATCGCAAAACCATTGTTGTTTGTCTCTCCAGATAAAATGTTTACACTGTGTTACAAACTTTGAGAGGAACAGATGTTGCTTGATGTTTATCAATGGGAACGTAATAGTATGTATGAAGCTCTGTCTAGACTATGCAGCCAACGAAGTAACAAATAATATTTTTAAGATCTAAGAAATATTTAATATATTCCACAGGTCTATAACGTAAAAATTGAGACACCGTAGATACTTTATCTGCAGTCCGTTTTTGTTTTCCTTTTTCCATAGAAATTTGGCATACCAACTTTTTATATAGATGTATTTTTTTAATCTAATGAATCCACACGCTCATAAATTCACCATTGCGCTGTCAACTGAATACCTGACCTGATTTCCAAGCCGAATAATATTAAAGTAGTTGCATTTAATTACCTTTTGTAGTCAACAATCAGTCATATTATTTTCTTTGAATGGTCCTTAGCTACTTTCCCTAACGGAAAAAAACAAACGTCATGAACATTTGAAGGGTAATATAATATCAGCTGAGGTTTCATATCAATTGTTTCCTGAAGACTGTAGATATGAAAGTGATGGGAAATGGCGACGATGATGTAAGATTCGCTGTCAGTGTAAGTTAATAGCCATTCCGAATTTATCATTGTACATTGGCATGTATCAGTTACTCTGAGACGTACTTGTATGTGGACACTTCATTATGACGATAGCAGTAAACACTGTATTGTGTCCTTTAAAGTGTTTGGAAGATCCTAAATTAATTCATACTATACACATTCAATGTTACAAAAGCCCTCGATTCACGTACGCTTGAGTGACCTTCCACTGCCAATCTAGTAACATAGTTTCCTAAGGTATGTCTTAGCGACAATCATTTTATATTCAATAAGTGTTTCTATGCCCAGGTTCATGGTACTTCATTAGGTCCCAAAATGGCCCCAGGATATGCTTGTCTTGGAATAGGTTTAGTTGAAGCAAAGTTGTGGGAAACTTGCAAACAAAAACCAACAATTTGGAGTCGATATATCGATGATATTTAGGGTCTTTTGTACCATGGATCTCTAGCCGTTGAGGCTTTCATGAGAGATCTCAACAATTTGTACCAAGGTGAGCTTGATTTGATCTCGTCCCTTTGATTTCATTCTATCACCTTCATAATTTGCAGATCATCCGGACTAAAGAAGGTAAAATCAGAAACCGACCTTTTTTAAAACCCATTTTAAATAACTTTTGATCTACAGTATGAGTCTTTCCATAGCAAACATTTTGTGGACAATGCAGCTTTTGGCCAGGCACTCCGAATCAGAACGATGTGTCCTACAGAGGAGAATACTAAGGAAAATTTAAATACCCTTGATTCTAATTTGGTTGAAAGATGGTACCCCAGTCGCATAGTTAGAGAAAAGATTGACACAGCGAGTAAGATTCCTTTTGTGATCTTTTAAAATGACAATAGAGTGTGTCGAAACAAACGGAAGAAAATACAAGCTCCCTTTGTCGTTACTCGCAATCCCTAACTTCCACCTTTACACAAAGTTATCAAAGAACAGTTTCCTATCTTACAGCTGTCTGCAATTTTCAAGGATAGTTTCAAGCACCTCCCCCTCCTCCCATCATCCCCCTCCCACTGTCATTTACAGACAAATTCGGGAATTTAAAGTCGTCACTTGTGTAAGATTCAACAGCACCAACAAACGTAGAGTGTGCTTCAGGTCACATGCCAAAAAAAGTGTTTCCTTAAAGGAAACTTAAACCTTCAAATCTCAAGTACAGGCCAAATGTTTTAAGTCAGAGGGGACGCTATTGTATCACCGCAGGAGTTATTTATATTATAAATTGAGGTAGCAAAAAAACAGTATATGTCGGAGAAACTGGATTAGAGCTAAGAATAAGACACAGTGGTCATCGACAAACAGTTAAGAAAGGTCAGACTTCTATTTGGTAAACTCTTGTGCTTGTAATCATTGAGAAGATCCAAAACAATACTAAGAAGTTTCGGGAAGAAGTAGAGCTTAAGTGGATTCATATGTTAACTATACCCTCGCTCCAATAGGTGTTAATGTACGAGAAGTAAATTGGCTTAATTGGGACTACTGCGCATGACTCAGTTCAAAACACAATGGGGCTGCTACGGCTTTTAGTTATTTTTTAGTACGTGGTCAAGGAAGGTGTACTCTTCCAAAACGTCGTGCGATATTTTAAGACGCAATTTTCCCTTTTACCAATTTTACATCTTTACTATTGCCTTGATCTTTCAGATATATCGTAGATTATGCGCGAATTCTACATCTACAATCTCTCCTCGTAAAATCTAAATTATTCATTTGTGAAAGAGACATACACTGTTACTGAACAAGTTACGTGTACTATTGCCGATGTCCTTTCAGTGAAACTTGTGAAAACGTGACATTTGTAGAACTTATGAAAACTAAGGATTTTTAGTAAGCACTATTCCCCGAAGACTTGGAAGCAAAATACATAACTAACAAAATAGCAAAATACATAACTAAATATCAATGAATAATACACATATGAAACGGCTGATTTACAATGGATATGCAAATTAAGAGAGGAAAATCCTTGAGCCAATTCGGAGTTTAAAGAAACGAAAAGCCTATCTACCAGAACAAGTATATATAGTTCTCAACTTTCATTAGTTTATAATCACTGGTAACATTTTCCAGTATCATCTTTCTCATAAAAAGCACGTTAGGAAACAGCATTCCATTAAGCTATCTTTTCCGTCTCTTGAGATATCATATCACATGTTCTCTCGCTTCAGGAAATGGCAAGATTTGTCGATTTATTCGTGTAGTGCCCATTTGCTTATTAACTTGATCGGCCGACACAAACATGACTGGTCAAGAATAAGCTAGCTTCCCTTGTATATAAATATATATATATATACAGCAGGGAGATCTTACGAAAAGAAGTGAGCTTGAAAAAACGGGGAAGTGGTCTTCTCTCATAACAGATTGTTGTCAAGATGACGCTTGTGTTTATTCTCCACAGTGTAATGTGAGTTTTATGTCACATGCGGATATAGAAGATTCAGCGATAAACCTTTGGCATCCTTTATTTCTCTTCCAATTATATACAAATCAGAAATCATATGTGTAGTCCATTGTAAAGACTGACATTTTTAGAAAATAGGAAGTTGAATTGTATAAAATTCCTTGTGATCGAAAGTCCATCAAATGTGCTATGAAGTTTCCAATTTTATTGTTTAATGCCCGGGTGGACAAGTGAGTTTTATTCAGTTGAAAAGATTCAACAGCAACACGTCCGTCTGAAAGTCACACGAATTAAAAGACCAGATAGGGGAAATTCTCACCGTTCGTATCTTGTTTCAGTGACGTACTTACGGTAGCGATCAAATATAGACGAAGAAGAAAGTTGTGCACAAACTTATTTGGCAAATAAAGTTGAGTGCATTACAGAAAAACAGCCATCATTACATTGATTTCTCTCTTGCTATTGCCTTCACCGGAAGTCGTGTATATTTGTCCTAAGTAAAGACAAAATATTGATTACCCATTGGAAAGTTCTTGTGTTGGGCAGATTTTGTCCTGTTTTGTTACGTACCTGAATATACTTTTCACACTATATCTTCAATGCACAATTTCAAGAGTAAAATATTTAGTTTTGTAAAGTTGCCTGTTGTAGATCATTTGGTAAAGTTTAAACGAATGTTCTTTTTATACAGTTTTTTTGATGAAACTTGGACTGATGACATAATATTATAAAATCCATCTAGCCCTATGAAAAAAATTACACAAGTTCTCGTAGAAAGAGGAACTGCTAGAATTTGGATAGAGCACCATACCACAAAATGTTAAATATAGATCAATAGCCCAAAGATATTCCCTTATCACTAAAATCGTGGTGAACTTTCAGCTCCGGGCGAGGACTTCATACAATCATGGAAAAGAACTTTTAAAGAATTTCACCTTTAAAGGTTAACTCATTTCTATTCAGTAATGTTTCATAGCTGTAAGGGAAACTCGTTTTGACTGTTTTAGTTAAAACATTAGGTTTTAACTGAATGCCACGTTTCCTCTTATGTTCGATGCAAAGAAAGTTTGATTTCTGAATTTGTTTAATGGAGCGCAAAAAACAGTTTAAGGTCTCGATGTAGAAGTTTTTCTTTAAGAGCAAGAGAAATGCGTTTTCACTAAGTAAAGCCGCGATTAGAAATGTTGATAGAACTGTAAGTTGGTTTACTTATGACTTAAGTAATGAGAAATTCTGGTCACTGGTCAATATGGTATACTGACTACTGGCCATTTTCATTTGGCCTTTTGCAATTGAAGGATGGAAGGTCGGGCTTGACTTCAACGATATAATCAAATATGGGAGGATATGTTTATTAATGAGACAGTGTCTCGTTTGGGACTAATGATTTTCATAATTCAATATGCTGATTAAGACATATTTGTTTTCTCTAGGTAAGACTTCCATAACGCAAACATATTTCTTGAAAATATATTGTTAGCCTGTTGCATTACCTTCACAAAACATACTAATTGGATTGAGTTCTTTTATTATTAAACCAAACTATCAGAATACCATCACTCAATCTAGATCTAATCTAGTTGAAGACAAATGACAGATCGCATTAAAGTCTTAGCAGAAACTGTTGTTGACGAAATGTGATTAGGTTTGAGAGTTAATTGTACCATTTGTCCCAAGAACGCTACTGTGTTCTGTATTCGTACGATACTGGTCGTGTGAATATAATGGGAATGTTAAAAAGGGTATATAATATGACGCAACCAAGTCGTTTTATAGAGGGAAGATGGTTTAAAATACAAAAAAAATGACGCGAGTCACTCCATTAGTCCCAAAATCAAGAATACAATTGGACCCCTTTGCGCTTTTTCGGTCTAATATAAAGATGTATCAGATGTCAACTACAATAATCTGTTTTACAAGTAACACGAGTTCTTAAAATGCTTTTACTATTTGATCTTGCGGTTGAGAATTATTGTCACTAGATATCCTACAACTTTGTAAAAACGTATGCTATATATCTAGCTATAAAAATATGAGAGTATTCAAAAATGCGTCATCTTTTAAAAACCTGTTTATGAACAATTGACTGTGTCAAGTTCCGCTGAACTGATAATTGCATAACACCTGCAAGAAATTCCAGGTAAATGTTGATATAGTATAGTTTGTGTTCCATTTAGGTGTCCATGGTGATGCAGAAGCCTGTACAAACAGTTTTAGATTATGGTGAGTGTTCTGGTAACAGACATATACAGCTAAGGTAGAGCAAATACATTTATTAGTCATTTGTGTGTTTTGATGACGAACGAATATGTTTGGTAGATGGGCTACGTAATAATTTGGACTTTTAAAAGTTATTTTCTCGTCTAACCGTGTCTACAAGTTGTATCTTTCATTCACATTGAAGGGTAAAATGAGGTATATTCGAAATACACCTACCTTTATTTTGTTCGTATAATTCACAAGTATTATAAAATTATAATATGTCATATTCAGGCTCGACGTTGGTTTTTGCTTAGTCCCGTAGGCTACTGTACAACATCAGTGCGCTGCATTATTATCTATAGTTTACGTTGAACTTGTTACAGCTACAACGTTCATCAGACGTTATGATTTCAATGTAAAGCTGGAAATGGTCTGGTATTTGACGCGACCTTGTGTGTACCGTACCGTAAGACAGAAGACACGTGGAAGGAGTCTGTTACCTTAGTACGCTTAGTCACACCAGGGAATGAACAAATTAGCGATACGTGTTATTTTTACATGTTTGAACAATGCCACGGTAAATATGTAACTTTTCACCTTTCTGCATTGGATTACTCATCAATCAGGAGCAACCAAATTCTTCATGTTGTTACATAGACATATATTACTTACATTTAAAAATGTTGGGAATGATGAAACTCACGATCCAAATTAAAATTCATAAATTATAAACGAGGATTCAAGATTCATCCCATGATTTTAGGTTAATGTCTTACTAAAGAAGATTGGACAAAATATACCCTCCATTCTCATCATTTCCAATTGCAGTATACACACTCAATAATTCAGGACTTGCGCAAAAATATCGAACAATTTGAAGCGTTTTCGCAGGAATAAGGTTCATCATGTTTACTCTTTGAATTTATAATTTCTCAACCGCTTTGGGATCAAGATGTAGTAAGAACTTCATCAATAATTTGACAAATTCGAAAAGAAATCTTTAGTTTCGTACATTTCCTCGAGCAGTTAGTCTGCTGTTATTATACGATGCTAACCAAAACTAAAACTTGTTCTAATCTTATTGCTTCAATTAACTTACTTTTATAACCTTCTCTTTAAGTAATCTATTAAAATAATTATCGAATAGAATCATAAGTATTTAAAATTCAACATCCTTATTTATATGTAGCGAAAGATCTATTTAAGATTTTATACAATTGTGACAAATTATTTTTCTTTTAGACCCCATACCATTCCATTGTAAGTCATCAACATACGAATTATTGTTGAAAAGCTAGAACGTATGCTACATTTGCGTGTAATAAAACAGTGCTAGAAAAATATTATATTGCACTTATTTCATAAAACGATGAAAGCTTCCAGTTAAAGTACAGTGCTCCATTTGCTTGAGTTTCCGGTTAAATCAAATTTAAACGGGTATGGAGAAAATTTGGCAGCTCCGGTAGAAATAAAATATTGTCAAGTCTCTTAGGTTGGACATTTCCTCTCCTGGGGGTAACATATGTGGCATTTATCTCTAAGTATACGACGCGTGTGATTTCATCTGCAATTACAGTCCCGTCTCAAGAAAGAAAGAAAAAGTGAACGTCAGTTTAAACTTAATAAGTAACCATTCATTTACTCTCATAATCATTTTACCTTCATCCTTAAAAGAAATGAACGTCTTAAATCTGAAACAGATTGTATAAAAAATGTACAATTGTCAGTGGAATCAACATACATTTCTTGACAATTCTGAAACGATCGTGACTCTTTCTGGAACTCACTCATCTCCAGTGAGCATGCGCTTGTTGTACTTGTAAGCCTGAGCTAAAAGTGATGCATACTGCAATGCATCTCTTCTGCACACTAAGTACAGCGCTAAGCACATACGGGTAAGACAATCGCAGAATAGATTTGCTACTAAGCGCCACGTTTCTGTTCGTGATTGGTTAACGCTATATATGACTTTACATAACCAACGCTATGAGTGACTTTCAAATTATAAATTCAAATATATTGTGCAGGTAAATTCAGCCTTTCGTCCTCCCTCAGCAACTTACAAACCATGCTTGTCTGTGACTAACAACCGTCATTAGCATTGACCTCTGTGATAAAGACTATTATTAAGAATGTTTTCTCAGACACTCGTTTTGTTCCTTTAGAATACTGAATAATTCTAGATTGTCAAACTTGTCAGCACTGCTTGAAAATGTTTGCTTGTATTCATTTAAGATCATCTAATCCAGCGGTCCGTACCCTTTCGGCTCACGATCCAAGATCTGACGCGAGGATTGAGCCACGACCGTCCTCCAGACCCCAACTCTTAGAATCGATGCTCAGAATACTGCATGAAAACTAACTTGTGAACTAACTATGGATTTAATCTCCGAGCGGCACACTCCGAAAAAGCAGTAGATAAATTCTCCGACGTTGAATACATGGCGTGACCCTGCGAATCATTTCCTTTTTGCGACCCATTTTTGGAACGCGCAGCATAGTTTACGAACATTCGATTTAGTCGTTATGTCCATTAAAACGGATTGGCATTTTCTGGTTTCCAATTTCTTTATGTCTTACATCATTTTGAAGCATTGTGTTGTCGCTGACTTCTCTTCAACGTGTACCGTAGCTATGTTTATGAAAAAAAATAACAACTGACAACATCAATATGAATAATCAGGAATGCTATACTCTGAAAAGGGATCAGTAGTACCCCTCTGAATAGCACGTCCCTGAAATACTCGAACTTTTTCGTAACTGTTTTCAATCTATGAGACAATATTTGTTTACCTCGGAGGCATTTTTGGATGAGCAATCTTATTTTGACATTTTGTTTTTCTCTTATTTTTGTGTCAAAATTATCCTGCTTCCTATCTGTCATGCCTCAAATGACGAAGGTCGTAATGAAGATTGAAAGTTTCATCTTTTGTTTTTTTTCAATTGAGATCACCGTCATCAACGGTGACCACACTGACATTCATAAAGCAACGAAATAGTTCAAAAACCGGTCAAGGTGGGCTGGATATTGAAATGTATGGACTCAGGCGATCAGACTTATCTAGAATACTAATAGGATTTGACCTCTATATGGATGTGGGCTAATTTAACCAAACTCTCAGGTTCCACATGAGAAGACAAGGTACCTATCAGCTGCATTCAATTTGAAGCGATTTAGGTTCGAGCATGCGAATGCAGGATGTACATGACATTTCTGGTAAACTTGGTATAAAACTCGAGTTGTTGACATTACTTTTTAATAAAGTACAAACCGCGGTCAACTTCAATTGCTGCTACTTTAGTCCAGGTTATATATCGGCCTTTACAAACTACCATTTATTTAGAGACTCATTGCGTTTATTCAATAAATGTAGGTCATTACTAGTATGGGTCAACCTCTCATTCAAATATCTCCGTGTATATATA
>KN885932.1:67678-85064 GCA_000934455.1 Apostichopus parvimensis | reverse complement strand
ACACGAATCCAATAAATCTAATTCAATAATTTATGCTGTGAATGTGAATCTTGTTGATCCATGCACACTTATATTAAGATTACGACTGAGAAATTCAACTAACCTATAAAAAAGGTTAATGTTTATCAACTTGAGTCATATCCATCTGATTTCCAATGTAGTTCAAAGATTGACCTTTGACTGTCCTACGTTACCTCATTCAATTAAAGAATATGGGTAGAGAATCGTGAGAAAAGTATCAAAGTTACGTTGAAATCTGCTAATCGCATCATGACCTTCTTTGAGATTTCACTATTTCAAAGCTTCCATTTGGCTCTCCGTTGTTACCTCTTTCATTTAAAGAACATATGCGCAGAGATTTGAGAGATATATCAACTGATAATATTTTTACGTCGACAACTGCTATCTCATTATCACCTTCTTTTAGACTAAAAAGCAATCTAACCATCGTATTGGTCGATGTGATTCCACACACAAATCTCCCATATCTGACAATAAAATTAAGTCCGCTTGGGAGATATCTCAGGTTTTAAAGTCACATCACAAACGAGACTTGAGACATGGAAAAGCTACATGTTTTTTTAAATCGTCTAGTCACAGATGCAAGTATCTTAAATTGTCTGTATAATGTAAGTATGTTCTCAAATGCTCAATCTATAATATTAAAATCCTTAATGTGACTTGTTGCTGATGTAATGGATTTGAAGTGTCAACCACGGTTATAATCACATTGAGAATTAAATAGGGAAAAAGAAAGGGAAACAAAAAGATTTCACCACTTTTACCCACTATTATGTAAAACAAGACGAAATGGTATTCCCTTACATAAGCTAAGTGAAAGTATACTTCCTCCTTTAAAATAAGTCATCTTTACGAAATTGCTTATTTCAAACTTCCTGATTTTAAATTGGCAATAACTAACCAGTTTGAGAAAGTATATAGTGATCTCTTTCATTTCGTTATAACGGTCTCGTGCTGAACAATATCCTGATTCTGTATTTATTGAATAATTTGTCATCTCTTCCAAATTAATCAGTCATTTAAGGTTTATAAACGTGCAAGAGAAACAACATTAATACACGTATCTTACTGTGAGGTATGCTAGTATGCAAGTCTAGTGCATTGAAGTCATCGAAAGCTCAATGCATTTTGCATTCTGGTGTATACCATGTTTATCTTGTTACGCTGAGTCACGTCTGGACGGCGAATTAATTAGGCGAAAGATGTGCCATAAGACCTTGTTATTCATCGACAATCCGCCTATGATTAGTCTTTAAGATAAAACATCAGCGCTGTTCCTTCTTACACTAAGTGAACTTGTTCTGACATTAGATGGATTATTTGTTTGCCCTTATTTCAGGCAATATCAAATATTTGATCATTGTCCGCATGGGTTTTTTTTTAGTTATAGTTTCTCTTTCTATTTTTGTCTCTTCTTTTTGCCTTTGAGGGAGGATGTAGTATAGTTTAGTAGGAAGTATCAATCATGGCTAATACAACGATAATCACCACAACTCATTGATGCACTGTCAACAACAATTGTTTTTATCGTTTTATCAAACATTATTTTATGTTTCACGTTAAAGAAATATTCCAGTTTCAGACAATATAGTACTTATTTAAAAGTGAAACGTATAGTCCGCACTGTCAGTTGAAAACACTATAGACTGATCAATATATTGTCCCTAACTCGTTGGTCTCTAGTTGATCTACGGTCAGTTGGTGAAATATTTAAATGCTTTATTCCAGCTACATGCAAAGCTAATTCACACAAAGGTATATGAATAATATTAAAACATGACAGTACACACAACTGCTGATTAATATCATTATCAACATCATATATGAAATGAAGAAGACCAGAAAATGCAAAGCTTATCGAGGTCATGTAAACTAAGGACACAAAAAGATGAAAAAAAATAATTGTTGATTAGAATGAACAAGATGTCTAAGGTCTAATTTGTTTGTAACACGGCATCATAGTTTGATCAATTGGAGTCTAACATTAGCTAATACACATTAAATATGGTGAAACTGGCGAAAGAAAATACTGGTAGCTTTTTAATATCCATCACCATACACACACCACTAAATAATTACTGCTTGTCGGTAACACGTGAGTTTGGATCAACACGAACATGAGAATAGGTCTGGCGGGCCCCCTTTGGATACTCAGGAACACCATACGATGGGATTGATTGATTGAGTGATTGACGCATTGATTGATAAAGTGTGCGATTGATTAACAAATTACTTATACAAACAGTAACGTATACGTCGGACGTTTTCTCATTTCTCAGTTTCTCTTCCAAACATGAATACATTGTCCCATCTGTCTTGTGTTACATAGGCTTAAGGTTTTACTAACCTCTTTCTGTAGAAATTTGCAAGTACAATCCAATTGCGTAAGTTGTGATGGAATTGTTTTGTTCAGATTTTGTTCGTAAAATAAGATGAATAGAAGTGCTTATGGCCAGAATATCAGTCCGTTCAGGTTTCGTTCATGGAAATGACTGCAATGGTTCGAATATGTTTAAAGCGACTTACAAACGCCTTCTCAGTGTCACGTCACGGTTCGATGATATGGACAATGTAGACGATGATGCATGGACGACGTCATTCCATACAGACCCCTATTGTGTATCCACTAATGTATTTGATATCGCTCATAAGAGGGTGGTTGATTTTAAGAAAGGGCCTCTGAAAGGGGCAAATCATTGAGAAATCTTTCCTCATTGTTCTGGTTCGAGTTTGAAACTCTGAAGTGGAAAACCAAACTTTGCGTTTCCTCTTTATGTAATTTCTCGGTGCATCTTCACTAATATTACAAGGTGTTGTCGATGTTGTGGCAACAACAATGTAACCGCATATGCCAAAGAAATGACAACATTCTAGAAATGAATAAACTACTTTTTACTGACGAGTCCTACTTTATCTGCGGCGAATTGTCATTGAGCAAAATCATTCAAATAAGTAAATAAAACCTGTGTATCAACCATAACCAGCAACAAGAACAGATTTTGCGCTCGATGTTCAGCACTTTACAAAGTGCATCATTCGACGGGAACAGGAACGGAAAGACAGAGCTTATCTATCGATTCCCTGTTAGGCACCGAAGGAAGTGCAAATATCAATCCACCGAGACATTCCTGTTGTCGGATAGTCTCGCTTGAAGGGCACAAAATGGACGTAGACAGTTTTGTCGACGGGATACACGTTTGGTTGCATGCTTTTATGGGGAAAGTGTATGAACATGCACTCAAGCCTCTATTAACTATAACCAGATATAAAAAATTAAAGGACAATGATTCACATGTTTAACATTGATTTGAAGACATTTCAGACCAACAGTTAAAGAACTTCCTTCAAAATGGCCTCTTTGTTTGACCAAATAAAAGGAAGATAAACAAATACTAAATCTGAGGACGATCATTGTTCAAAGTATTGTCATGGGTAATCAGATCAGATTTCTCCGTTAATTAGTCAATTTTTCGTGTAGGCGAATATTTCTAAGACCTCAAATTTGTGTGCAGCTGAATGTTAAAGAAAAGAATGTTAAAATCCAAGATGTAAATACATGTTACCTTACCGACGGGTTCTTTCTGCGTCCTGTGTCAGGTGACCACTGAACGACAAAGGCAAAAGCAACGTCAGTTTATTCATTCGGATTCCGAGTCTACCATTGTCATAAGATGTTTACACTTTTAGTCAGATATTGATTTCTCTGCGTGACTTAAGTTCTTTTCATAGTATTTTGTTTTTATATCACTATTTCTTCCCAGGATTCCATATAGCATGATAAGGTTACAATTATGCATACTTGATATTTAGTAAAACAATACAATAGTTACAATAACACTTAAATCTGAACACTGCTATCTTTCTTCTCACCTTGTAGATTACGAGGACAGGTTAGACGACGCCAGAGAGAGGGTTCTTAAACTAATCGCTGGATTATTATCTGATGATACGTACCAAGAGCAGTTTACTGGAGAACAAGACGAAGATGACCTTGCTGTAAATATACCAATTCTTGAAAATTTGCTCTCCGAGAACGGCGGTGACGATGTAATTGACGCTGACGATACGGCAGAGTTGATTTTTGAATCCCTCTCTAATAATGGAAGACCCATAGACGAAAAGCGTGCTGGGAGCCTAGATTGCCTGGAAGCATCATGTGAAGATGTTGAACGCCGGGGACGGCAACCGAATAGAAACGCCCATTACAGGACGCTTCCATTCGGGAAAAGGGTACAAAGGCAAACTTTCTCGACCGTCAGGAATACGCGAAAATCAGCTGTGAAAAACAAGAACAAGTCACGAGCACGCCCACCCCTTCTTCCCTTCGGAAAATGAACAATTGTTTTTTGAAGTTATTGAGATTATCTTAAGCACTAGGCCATGTCCAAGGTATTCATTACACGAAGACTCTCTCACTCTTTGTCTTTGTTCCTGTAATTTCAGTTAATTCGTTTGACAGATAATGTATATTTCCTCTCGTCCATGAATAGATACTAAAAATGATTTGTATAAATTACTGATGAATTTGAGAATGGCTAATGACAGATAAGAAGTTTAACAAAATTGATGTGCTTAATTTTGTCTAAGCTTGATAATTTGGCTTGATTAAACGTAAAGATAATTTCTCCTTAAAACATCAAATCGTTGTAATGGTAATAGTCGACACAAGTCTGAAATCTATTGCACCTTATTAGAACAAGGCAATGAGTGATAGTGTGGTCTAATTACATAACTACATCGCGATCATTCATTAACTTGCTACTTTCGGATTTGTTTCCCCTCAATATTAAACAAACAATTAATTATCTTTAACAATTTGCATTCGACTACATCAATATTTATTCTTTTACAAATGGCAGAGACCTTAATTAAACTTTTTTGCTGATGTCATGTGTTTAAGAATGTACATGTTATTTCGCAACTCCAAATGTTTTGCAAGTCTTTCGGATTCTCTTAAGATTTCTTGAAGGTTTGTTATCTTATTGTTACAAAACACAACTCTCTTGGCTAAGGTTTCGTATAAGCATTTCGACGTGAAAAGTAATAAAGACTTGATCAATATCCCATTAAATTTACGTACATTTGAAACAAATACGTGTTATGTTAAATTCTACTTTAGCTGGTACTTAGGATCGCCTCAATAATTTGAAGTCAGGTTATTTATGGATCAGCATGAACATTTCATTTCTAAATTCTTGTCTTTATCTGAAAATCACTTTTTCCGTGGCTTTTTCTCGAATTTAAAATAAATTACTAACTCATAGTTTCCAGAATACAAATAAACGATGAATGCAGCCACTGTCTGCAAGGCCTTATTTTACCTATTAATTAATGTAATTTTTGAAGGGTTTTTCGTTCTCTGAACTGGAGTAGACCAATATTCACTTGGTATGACATTCGACAATCCGAGATCAAGCTTACACCTCTCAAGCATAATTGCTGCGTGGATTTCACAGATACAACTTCTAGCATTTAACTACATTGTGCAAAATAGCACTCCCTACACTTTCTTATTACAAGGGTGATGGGAGAAATGAACATAATAAAAGATAATAGGACAGCCCCCACCTGTATATATCACATATAACATGTAATTGCCCATAATTTGACATTTGCACGAGTATCTCAAACGATCCTTGTCACTTCCGTAGGAATACTTGAACGAATATCATAGAAACTAAGCAGTACTTGAAGTTGATATTTGTTATGCGGAAAGATTAATGTGACATTGTTACTTAACATACTATTCGTTCTTGCTCCTTGTTCGAATTCACGGTTCTTGTTATCTTAATTAAAAAAAGAACGGAGATTTCTCCAGCCTGTGGCGTCTGTATTACAGTCGATATTTTCAACCTCAGTGAATATCGATGCAATACCGTTCTGATGAATTTGACTACCCTTGGAAAATGGTTGGGTCATATGCTGGATAAATTTGTAGTTCATCAAATTATTTAAGATTTACGTTAAATAATTTCAAGTATACATATTGCAGAAAAAGTAAAGAAACTATTACTTTGTTGATTCTCGCAAAGACCTTTGAATAAATTACAAGTTGAGATCCATCTTTACTTTTTTATTTTCATGCTGAATGACCTGTGTTTCTTTGCCTTTATGTGAAATTTACGAAAGAAAGAACCAAACATGGAGTACATGATAAGCTGTTCCAGGCTACGGTTACAACCATCGGTTCCAAATTTGAAATACTTTGACAATTGTACACGTTCTGAGCATGTTATTCACTGAGAAGTCCAAGTATCTAGTATACATAACAAAAAACTGTTCAAACGCAATTGGATACCGTTTGTAGCGGGTACCACTGCCCTGGTCGAAGTAGAAGATGTGCAAGTATATAACCAATTAGAACAGTACATAATACTAGCGTTTAACAATTCATCACAGCTTCCACGTTTGTTAAATTTTTAGTTCATTCAGTGAAATTACTTTGTCCGGAATCCAACTTCAGAAAAACCTGATTAAGAAATTATCACCAGAAATAAAATGATACAAGTTCTCTGAAAATGATTTGGGGCCGTTATCGTAGTACACTCATGGATCTGTGTTAGTAAACATGTTATACCATCTGATATTAATATAGCTCTGCAAACTGATGGAATGTACTATAATCAGTATTGACAACACGACGTTTACTAGCGTATACGTTTTCTTGTTTGCAAACACTAGCCTCTTTTCTCCAGGCACTTTTGTAACTATTATAAGATATACTGCTTCTTGTTGTAGTCAGTGATGAATCAGCGAATTGTGCACAATATTGACAAGTTGGGGGCAATCAGTCTGGCAATTTTGCTGACTGATCAAACTGATCAAATATTATATATTGATAAAAAAATTTAAGGGGATAGCGTTCAGATCAAACAGTTTCTGTGGCCTCGATTACATCAAATAAAAATTGCCCCAAAGACAATGAGAGAAGACTAGTATTACCACTGATTGTAAGGGAATTTCTGAAAGATATAGCCGAAAGAAATACACGCATCATGTTGCGTTAATAACCCTAATATTGGTGACTTAATAAGTAGTGCATACACACAGATGTTCGTCGCTTTTGCGAGTGGTCACTTTACCTTTCGGAGCTGATCTAATATTTCCTTCAAATTTGCCCTTAGAAATGAAAATTACTCTTCTCTATCCCATGCACAAATTCTGCATAAAGTTATCAATTTTGTTGACCTCTGTCCTTAATAATTCACAGAGACGCCCTTGGCTTGGCTAATCTGACGATATATATATATCACGTTTTTTAATAGCGTACCTTGGGTAAATGAAATCTCTGAACATTTCACATCTGAGTGAAACGATTAAGGTCCATTGCTCATTTGACAGCAGCATTGTCCTTTATCATTTTTCAGCAGGCTGCAAATCGTAAAACTTTTGTATTATTTTTTGAAACTATATTCTGACAATGTAAACTGAGGAATGAAATTTAGAAAAAGACAATGTAATCGATCAGAAATTTTAGCGAACAAATAGATATGTCTTGACTTTGCTACATATAGTGACTAAGTAATTACATTTGATCGTATGTAGAAATTCCCATTTGTATTGTTGCATGTGACTGATACTGACGGACATGAGTAAAGACCAGAGAGGCATCATCTTTAGAATCCGATTAAGGCGTTATTTGCGACGTTCATTGTCCGACAAAAAGAATAAGATGCTTTCGTTTAAGCAATCAGGTATTCCACACAGTGGCGTATACATGGGCTTTGAAACGTGAGGGCCAAATTGTAAAAACCCTTCCCGCGACAGATTTAGATAGTGGTATTCATCTTAATGGAAAGACTAGTACTATAGTCCAGGGTCAGATTTAGCTTGTGGGGGAGGCCCGGGCCAGAATAGTTTGGGGGCCCTTTCGCGATTAGGCCTACTTTCTTAGCGGAGCGCCATCATAGGTTGGCGCGTAGCGTGCACCAACATTTTGGCAGAAAATGCTTCCCAGATCGCTGGAAATGGCACTTCCAAGGCCTTGCAAGTTGCATCTAAACATTTTCAATTTTGAAATATCATGTTCTGGAAATTGATTATTGTCACAATTAATATGTAAAGATTGTTTTTTTTTGCTTTACGTTGTTTTTTCTAATGCCCCTCCAGGAATTAATATTCCGTTTTCCGTAGGAATCACATGATCGGTGGTTGATAGCTAGAACGTCATCCAAATATCTAAAGGGATGCCAATTGGTTTTGTGCAAAACCGACAGAATTTACATTTGTAAACACTCAATTTATGGGGTTTGTCACGGGTGTCACGTGTGTGACAAGTTACGCAAATGCCGTAGAATAAAGACCATGCATCATTATAGGCCCCATGTATTTACGGAAAGACAACTTTTGTTCAGTGTGGAGTTTCGAACAAAGGTCCATATTATACATATTGACCATCGACGGACGGACGGAAAGGCATCCTATACCTCCATTTTTTTGGACACCCAACTGTGGGGGCCCCTAAATGTTGGGGGCCCGGGGCCTGGGCCCCGGTGAGCCCCGCCGTAAATCCGGCATTGCTATAGTCAGAAGAAGAATTTGTCGGGGCTGCGGCCCTTGGGTCGGTGAAGAGAACTCACATGTATAGGGGCCTGCGGATATTCCCCAGAAAGAAACCAAACACTTAGACTTCAAAGATGGTGCATTCTGTGGCATATTGAGACGATAAATTATATAAGTCATAAGCAGGTAAAACTTCATACTCTGAATTGTTAAAACAATCCCCGACTGACGGCCAGTGGTTCTACAATGAGTGGTATTCTGTTCTTTAGAAACAATTTGGACATTTTCCCAAGAGAACAACATACACTTAACACTGGGCATACTCGTTCGTGTAATACAGTAAAGAGAATGATATTACTGAATTTGTGCGGATCCTGTAGCCTTTTATTAACTTTTTAATAATTTATGAATACCAATAATGAATTAACTAAATACCAATGCATATGTCGCATGCAACGGAAAACTAAACTGACCTCGAGGAATACTGAAATCTCAAGTTCTTGAAAATATATATAACGCAAAGAATGTTGACTTTTTCCTGCTTCCTGTTGAAATCTTCTTGCTTTCCTGAAGTTTATTCATTTTAAGTGCCAAGACAATTTAGACGTTATTGTTTTATGTGAGACAACACTTACCACTGCTTTGGGTTTTGCTTTGGGTTTCTAAGTTGAAGTAATGAGTACCGTTACAAAATTACATAACTTGGCACAAAAAAAGGTGTTGTGTTGTGCTGGTTAGGCATGATCAAGTTACTGCATCAAAACTAAAAACGATATTTTTGCGGAAGGCATACCTAAAAGAAAAACAAGTAGATGCAATGTGTTTTATTAATAAATTAGGAATTTTCAGGGTCTGAGATTGAAGCAGGGGAAAAAAAGGTGAAGAAATGAATAGTTGAGATTATGGGTTAGTGAAGCATAATGCAACGCTTAAGACGTTATTGTAGATTTTGAATCATTGATCAGCGTATGTAATGATATCATACACAACTAGATATTTCGTTTACGTGATACTTTGGGTTTATATATATATATATATATATATATATATATATATATATGAAATATATATTAATACAAACCACGTAATTGCTCATACTACTAAATCACATCATCAAATTCCATCATTGTGCAAATTCAATCAAATCGTCAAATTTAATCGTACGATCGAAAGAAAACCAACCACAGCATCAATAACACACTCGTTGCATAAGGAAAGCATATTGCTAGTACCAAAAATATTTGCAGTACCGAACAATAGTATATGCTCGCGGTTACCTAAGCCATGACGAGCGTGTGAAATAACATCAAAGACCACCATCGAGTGTCGCTTTTGCTGTTAACATCTTTTCAGAGACGTGGGAAATGCCAGACCATTCGATGCCATTTAGCAAATTCAAGTACAACAGACACATGCCTTTATACAATACATGCAACCTGTTACTGCTTTTTAACAGAAGAATGTTACAAATACGTCACACATTTGTTACATTCCAAAGCATGATCAAAAGCACCTGGTATCATTCCAGCGGACCGTGGCGCGGATCGATGTCCTTTGATGTCGTTTTTTTCTCTCGCACACTTTCTTAATGTAGTCCGTTTTTCCCACAATGACTAGTCCAATGCTACGATTAATTCTTATTGACTTTGATACGAGGATTTTTTTAAATACTACGATTGCCTTTGATGATGCGATTTGAGTTTGACGCTACAGGTGTTCTATATTGTGATAGCGAAATTTGTGCTAAACAACTCCCTTCCATAAGAAATTATACTAGTTAATATGTGTAACTGGTGTATCTCACTTTGTAAAACTCATTGGGCCACTAACTGACTAGGATCCAAAATCTTTTCCTTTGTATTTGTTTACTTCATATTTTCTAGGTAGAATATTAGCAATGTTGACATTGAAACCGATCCCATCATTGGGTCCTTTTAAGATCTTCAATGTTTTAGACTCAGTTGTTGCCAAATCCATTTCCGTTACAGGAAAGAAATATGATAAAATAAAGAAAGAAAGATGAAAGCATGGAGCACATGACGTCATATATAGACGTGCTCAACACTTCTTCAGCCATGTTTTTGAAAAAACATCAAACCTGAGATGTCCCCCTAATATTACAATATATTTTTTAAGCTGTTTGGGAAACTTCATTGTTCATCGCTGTTATCTCTATCACATAGACCAATGATGGGTAGGTTTGGGCTTTCCTTTTACAAATGCGATTGTGTTTTTGCTACTGCAATCGACTTTCATGTTACAAGTAATTACTTGCTGTTCATGCTATTGTTTTTATGCGCTGCTTCTACGCAGCAACGATATTCTTTTTGCCCTTGCACTCCACGGAAGGAAACTGCTCGGTGACCCGGATGCAATTACTAGGGCTTAATATAGTTTAGTCGGTCATGTAGATGGGAAAGTGCACCAGTAAGTAGAAGACAGGTAAGAGAGGAGGTATGTAAAACTATAGTCCACACTTACTGAACAAACCACTTTCATTGGAGAATCACACTGGACCTGAACAGCTAACATTCCATATGGTAGTTTCCGTTACTTCGAATGCATTAATGTCACAGCAATAACATATTCAAATATGCAGCAATGTCACTTTTACGATGCTAAATCATCCTCTATATTTTTCGCTATTTTGAAGGGTAAAATTGGAATTAGAAACTAGAATGCGGAATTAGACCTAGGGCTATAACATATTATCGTTAAATGCATCCGCGGGATCGTCAGTTCTTAACTTCGAGCCTTTGAAAGCAGCGTTCTTCCTTTTGATCATCAAGTTGACAAACGAGGCCAATGAATTGCTCAATGAATTGCAGCTTACTAATGAAATGGTTCAAACTAAAGACAACCTGCAGCTAGCTTCATCTATAATCTCTATGGAATATAAAAACGAACGCAAAACCTACTGGATTTTCGCGTAATTGAATTCTTGACAACGCCCTAATATCACATGAGTTAAGTAGCCGAAATAGTTGCTTACTTTTTATTATGTTAATGTTAATAGGTAAATCTCTGAGGCTTGCTACTTAATTTAAACACCAAGTTTTGATCCGGCAGCTAGGCTAACGGTCCTAAAACGGTTAGGCCCATGAGCCAGGATGTTCCTTGAGGACCGGGTCACGACCCAATAGACCCGTACTACTCAGAAGCGTTACTCGTAATGCATTAAAGGTACGCAAGGATTATGGACCTGATGATCAGAAACATAAGTTTTTCTCTTTCTCTATCGGCAAGCTTCGAAAATTGTTTGTCAATTTTTGCAAGGTCTGCCAATATGCACCACTGCTTACAATCCTTTAATTCAGTGTTGGATTACAAAAGTACTATAAGCATGAAGAACTGTGTCGTCGTGGAAGAAATAACTTATTACTTTACATAACTTAGATATATGCAAAATACCTCATTTTGTTTTAATAAAAGATAACAAAACATTGAACTAGTCAAGTTTTCATCTGTCATAACACTTTATCATATTCATTGATTTCAAAACGTGATACGTAAATGATGGCGGCATGTTGAAACCAGAAGCACATATTCTTATTGAGGTCGCCCTGTACAAAATCACCGACGCAAAACCGTGAAATTTGAAGGGAAGGTTACCTGAGAATTTGCCACGATAAGGGTTTAAGTAACTGCAAAAAGCAAAGTTATTAGTAAGTTTGTCGAAACTTGTCAAAGTTTCTAAATAGCGAACAAGGGAACCAAGGTAACGTTTAACTTTTGTGTTTCCTTTATTTTTGGTGGGTTGTTATGCTCTTTGTAACTTTTTATTTGCTTTGTTGTTCTTTTGGGGGAGGGGGGTTTCTGTTGAGAGCACGGATACTAGTGTCTCTTATTTTAAGTAGGTACAATATGTCGCGAAATATTCATGTCTGAAATATGAATGTGGCTCATGGATTTGGGAATAATTTGTTGTATAATGATACACGAAAGACATATAAAGACTTATAAACAGGCAAAAAACATATATAACTCATGATATTAATAGGATTTTAGCATGATTGCAAAGCACTACTTAAATGACCGGCTGTTACGGTGTGATGGGGTTGGGGTGTGGAAGAAGGGATGTCCACGTAATGGAATCCATCTTAGCAATTAACCTCGCTTGCATTTTTATCTAAAATCCTGCAACTTGAAGATAAAATTCAAAAGTTGTAGCAATCATATATATACAACCATTATTTGGTTGGTGGAGCAGGCAAAACAGACAGACAAACGCAGAAATGCAGAAAATTGGTTTGCCGGAGCGGATCAAGGGATGTGTGATAGTAAGTTCTTGATACTTGCAGTCAGGGGCGGACTGGGTCTTAGAACCGGTCCGGGCATTTTGCACCTAGACCGGCCCATTTTGTGACAACATGCTTGACAAAATGAAAAAAAAAACCTAAATAAAATCCATTAGCACGGACGGGTTGCCAATAGCACGTTCTTTTGTTACGAACTATAACAGACTAACTAACATGGTGAATTCATGAGCTGATTCCCACAGTTAAAAGTATATTTATACACAGCCCGTCTGTATTCTATTAACTACTGTGAAAATGGGCTGTAATTTTTACCAGGCTCCCCAGCCCAACCAGCCCACTGGGCCACCGGCCCACCGGGCATTGACCAGATGCCCATGTGACCAGTCCGCCACTGCTTGAAGTGTGTTCAGTGGCGGAGCCGATAGAAAGTCGAGCCACTGATCCGGTGTGTTATTGTGGATGCGTTATACTAGGACTGTCAACTGGATCTTCTAAAAGTTTGACAGTGCACTAGACCTATACGATTCTTATTTTACCAAATATCGTCAGTGACTGCCGTGCTTCTGCGTTCACGGATTATATCGCCGTAATTCCAAACTAAAACTTCTAGCAATTTTTAAGATAGAAAAATTTACTCACCGGTCTGTTTATGTCTGTGGCTGTTTTTCATTCCAATAAGTCTAAGGAGAGGTAAGAACTTCTTTAATTCCAAAATTAGGATGATTGATGTGCGTCCACTCTCCAACAGAAAATAAACCTGTTCGGTAACATGGTGATTTAAAACTTTATGGGGTGATTTGCATTAAATGCGTAGTCATACAGATCCTACAACCCCTTGGTCAAAATAGGAATCATGTAATGAAATTCTTGAAGATTTTTAACACGGTAACCACACAGTACTACAATACGCTATTAAATGGATCTATACAATTTTCACAATGATATGTGTAATTGTTTATAGAAGGAGTAACCATGACTCCTCCTCGTAGCCATACATAGCAAAAACGACATTTCACGAAGTAAACAACGTGATCGATACGAAAAAAACACAGTTATTCCTCCACCGAACACGTCCTATTCGAAATAATCCCATGCCGCGCTTCCATACATGAGGTCTCCGTAACATATAAATCTCTTTAAATAAGAGAACTTAGAAAGTAAAGAACAGCTACATCGGCTCGGATTGAGGTTTACATACAATTAAAAACACGAGAATGTATACCCGAACACTATAAACATGTAAAGTAGCATTCCTGAGCTCTTTGTAGTTTTAGTTTAATCTTACAATAGAATTTATTTCAGAAATCCGTTAGTGAAAGGCAATTCTCAACACAAAGGATATTGATATTAAATGTGCAGTCAGTAAACCAAACGGGTCCGATATTTTACTTAGGTTCCATGGTACTCATCGGACCGATAGGTCCCTACTTTAATCTGCCGTCGGGCCAACCAAAAATATCAAGCCTGTAAGGCAGCCAATAAAGTAACTGATGTCAAAAGGCCCGATACAGCCTATTGTTTAATGCCCTTAAAATTGATAGCAGAACTAATATGTTCGAATACAGCAATAGGCCTAAACAGATTTCAACTATTGATACATCAGCGGTGTAACATGTGACCGTTGCGGCTGGTGTGGGACTTTGGCTCCGGGGGATCAGTGAAAAGTACCGGGGAAAATAGCCACCCTCTGGAGCCAGCTGCAAGCCAGCAGAGCCGCTGGATATAGATATATGTGCAGTATGTTAACTAAACGGGTCTCATGTATATATACCTTGGGCATATCCGGGAGTGTCTGTAGGGGTGTCAAATATTACAAATAACTCACCCAAGCCCCAAAACATGGTTGAGCTTGGGTGAATGCGGACTTTCATGTGAGGCCAATTTCTATTGATGCATTGGGGCCATGTTGCTCTTAGCTATTCCTCTGACCCAGGAGCCAGGGCCCCATCTCTAAACACTGTTTTGGCAACCAACCGACAAACATGGTTATGCTCAAAACGGTAAACTAGGGAAAGCTTTACTTTTTAGCGATGTATCGTTATGACTGCTAATTCGGTATTATTTTTCTGTATCGCCCCATAAGGTCAAGAAGCGTAGTTCTTACGAGAACCTTCAGCAATGTTTTAAACACTTCTTGGTGTTTACACAGATTAACTTTGGTTCGAGTTGATTGTGCATTTATTTATTTATTTATTAATTCATAATTTACTTTCTATGGATTATCATTTTTTAATATTGCCTTCCTGGAATAGAATATAAAATACAAAGTTAATCGAGAATCATCATCAGGCTTCTTTCTTTCTTTCTTTTCCTTTGTCTGGCCCTTTGAACATAAGTGCTATTTAAGACGAAGCCGCGCTTTGCAGAAAAAGAGGCCAGAATACTAAAACGTATAACACGACAGACAGATTGCGTTAAGTTGTAACGCATCATTAACACTCCATTGGATTGAAGATAATTTGACCTAAAGTGGGATTTTTTCACGACAACCATTAATAGTTCACATTACTTTTAAAAAAAATCTTGAAACTTCAACGACGTAATTTAAACATCACTTCGACAGTTCAAACACGTGAATTTGCCAAAAATATTCCCTTTAAAATTTACAGAAATTAAAAAATTAGAAGTGTACTATAGATATTACACACTCTGGATTGATAGCATTGGATTTTAACAGTCAACTTATCGAAATGAAGTATGTGCTTCAAAACATACAGCTTTTCAAGTATACCATTGTGACTAATATAAGAAGCTGTCCTTTGTTTCAAACCCTTGGGAAATTCTTACAAATCAGAAGAGATTAAGTCAATTTATCTTGAGGCAGAATTTACTGGGTTTATACTCTGAAACCAGCCATACTGATATATGACAGGCTGACGAAGTATTATGAAGCATTATAACATCCATATGCATTTCTTCAAAAGGTTGAATGTTCTCATATAATACGAGCGTTCTACAAATTTATATGATTACGTTATTTATGTTATTCTAACAAAGCTGGGTAAATTATGAGAGAAAATCCACTGTAGTATATTAGCAAGGTACCGCGTACTAACTCATTTAGTTCATTCAAAGTTCAATAACATGAAGTACCATTCTCTAGATATGACTAATGATGAGTTACTGGATATCTATAATCATATGGTTCTTTGTGCTATGCCACCATATATATCACATTATATATCAGTTGTTTTTAATGATCTGCTTGACAAACAGTTTAATAAACACATCTGCTTAACCTAATATATTGGAGTTCTCTCATTATTTTTTACCCCACGTGATTATTACCTCGTTAATATTTCTATATGAAGAAGATATACAACATCAACTTTCATATAAAAGTGCTACCTATATATATTGAATATAGCCTATAATGTCGAATCCTACATCTTAAAAGCAGATTTGATTTTGCGTTTTGGTCGACAATTTTGATGAAACTTATATCAAATACTTGCTTATAATAAAAATTACAATTTAACTAACCAAAAAAAGGCAACTTCCTCCTTGATAATCGATATTTGTCACCAAATGAAGGTTAATTAGTTATTCCCCTCATAAAATGTCATTGACTCGATTCAAACAATTTTAATCAGTAATGGTTTGCTTTCATATAACAATAGAAGCCACATGTGACCAGCGAAGTTAAGTAGAAAAGTCCAAACTTTCGACTTTTAAATGTAAACATTTTAAATTAATTTTGACCAGTCAATCTAATGTAAAAGGTTGTATTTGAACATTTAAAAATTGTATGGAAATATTTATCGACGTCAAAAATCAAAAGGTGCTTTCAAAATTTGATCTACAAAATTATTTAATCCTACGCAAAAGTCACTTACATGACTGCTGCGGTATATGCTCTGCGGTATATATTCTGGGAGAGTAACCTCGGAATGTGTTAATTTATGCAGAATTCAAGGAAATTCTAATCAATAAATAGAACATGTCCGATCAAATTGGTTTTGGATGATGCATGCTGTTATTTGTCAATTTTACCACAGAATATTTTCACCTTTGTTTATATGTGTGTATATATGCATGGGCAGAGGGTGTAGGGGGTGTGGGCGAGCGTGTGTGGGCAAGGGTTCGAGAGTTGGAGTATGAGCAGATCGTAATTTACATAGAATAGGAAGATTAAAAAAAATGAATTTCGTGGAGTAAATGTGGTATACACATACAAAGGGAGTGGGACTGGAGATGAGTCAGTGACACCCCCTCCCCTCTCACTACCAGTGTTATTGACAAATCAACATAACTAAGTAGAAATTAATGTGTTAACCAGTTAACCAGACAAATCTTTGCGTGCAGGGTAATATATGTCTCAGTAATATATGTCTCATTTCTCATCTCAGGCAGGTTCCGAGTGCAACAGTACGGTATTAGGGTATACTTTACTTTGAAAATAAGGCCGTGCTGCATGTATATATAGACGGGAGAGGGGAGGGAGGGGGTTGGTTAGAGTTGCACTTATATAGCTATATGTTCGTTGCTAGGCTTCATTCTTGGTGAACTTATGCACGATGCAATCTGAAGTGGGCTTATATATAAATGATTCCCACCGCAGCATATATAGGTTTACCTAGCTACAAAGGGTATAGCATATAGCC
>KN885932.1:16951-63272 GCA_000934455.1 Apostichopus parvimensis | reverse complement strand
AGCAAAAATAAAAGGTTTCAGATCCTAGTGACATTATGACTGCACAGATTTACAAAATGACAGCTCCTGTGTCTACATGACTTTTAAACTCTAGGATAGATCTCCAAAACAGAACAAAATCTTGCTTTATAGCAAGTTTATGAGTTGTTCTTCACAAAGATCTAGCTGTCATATATATATACGGGTCATTCCGTGTCAAATCATGGATGACTCTTGCTGCGCACCCTCTCCAAAAATTCCCAAATTTTGTGTATGATTGGAACACCATGAAATAATATTCTGAAAATTTCAGTTGCATTGCTTCACAATTGGCCGATTTATCACACTTTGAAATTCCGCAATTTTTCGCCACTGTGTCATTTTGGCATTTTCTTGACTTTTGAGGTCTCATTTCTCAGCAATTAAACATCCTACTACCTTTCTATTACAGATGCATATAGAGTACATTTCCCATTGAACAGGAATATAACAAATTAGGCTACAAAAATATTGTCTTGTGTAGTTGGGTCAACTTAAAAAGTGTCGATTTTTGTACTTTTCACTAAAAAATGTACTATTTTTAGTGATGAATTGATCCTAAACCATTGCTTCAGGGTACTTGATTATTTCAGAGGTTATCATGTCTAGTACAAACAATACAAAATAATGATAACAATGCTTTCCTATATATACAGTACAGTAAGCTAAGTATGATGGATTGGCCTGTGTCCTCTAAAGTTAATCCCACAAGGTCTTTCTGCAGTCAGATTTATCGCAGTAGAGTGCAGATGTATTCACTCATGCTGAACGTGCTTCTTGGCCTATAGTGCAGTACAGTAGTCTCCAAAAAATGATCATATTGGTTGAATAAATAGATATAGATACATATGTTTGTAATAATTCACGGTTCAAATTTTATGTAGGCAGTTCTGAAGGCTCTGAAGTTTGTCCCTGGAAAATAAATATATTTCAGTTTCTCATGTTGCGAGTACATACTGGTTGATTGCAGACTTTATCCACCAGTGTGACTATTGAGGAATTTAGCTGAAATTGAATGCTAAGAAATTCAAGGTAAAATGTTAGTTTTGTGGCACAATAGTTCTGTCATCATTTCCCATTATTGGCCAAAAAGAAAAGAAAAGCAGGCGATCTCCTGTTAGATTTCAGAGGGCAGAAAGTTTACAGACCGTAGGAGAGTTTGGTTAAATAAGTACTGTATTGTTATGCAAATTAGATAAACTTGCTACACAAATGACACTTGTAATAAAATTATGTAAAGCTGTCTTGTATGTGTTTTAATAAAGCTATTCCCAATATACTTTAGTTTCCATCATGTACACACACATTTAGGAGTGTTAACTCAGTGGTTAATGCCGATGCCTTCCAATCATAAGGTCCCCAGTTTGAGTCACTCCAAGATTAATGTATGTCGTCCAGTTACAGAGTTGTTGACAATTGACAATTCATAATCATGCACGTTAAATATGAATGTAAGAGACTGATTTTGGTCAGTTTGCGGCTTTGATAAGCCAATCAGGCTTCTTTGCGAGTTCCTGCTTGCAGGAGGATCTAAAATACATAAAAATACAGTGGACTCATGAAACTGTCACTCCACATGAACTCTGCATGCATGTGTAATGTGTGACCATGCTGTTTGGCATACATGCACACTGGTCATAGAACTTAGTGTACATACAGTAACATGATACTTTGATTCACTACCAGTAACTTGCTGTACATGACATATCAGTGACCATGCTGTCATGTAGCTACAGCTCACAAGCCATTGACTATGTACAGTGACAGTACAGTGTGACGCACTGGTGTACCTTACAGTGACAGTACATACAATATCCCACACTGTCGATCCTGCTGTGACAGCTCTAACTGTGTGACATGACAGTGGCCATACATGTAGTGACAATCTAGTGTAACACATTCAGTAGCAGTGCAACATCACATCATAGTGACCATGAGGTGTAATGTACAGTAGTTCTTCATACATGACATGCCAGGGACCATGTAATGATAATGTAGACCTGTGACACACCACCAGTGACCCTACAGTACAATGACCTTACAGCATGACATCCCCAGTGACCAGAAGCACATACCAACTGTCCAGTATTTATGCCATTGACCACATGTGATGACAATACATTGAGCCATACATGTACACAATGAGCATACAGTGAGGACGCCCCAGTGACCGTGAGCTATACCAAAGTGCAGTGTTATAGCCAGTGCCCATGTAATGTCCATACAGTGTGATACTGTACACCATAATTAGTGACCATTCCATGACACACCAGTGAGTGACCATGCCCTCACAGGTTGTTGTACCCTGTGTATAGTATTCAGAGAGCCTATTCCTGGACTGTTCTTAACTTGTGATAAACCTTGTACCCAGAGTTGTCAATAATCAATACCAATATACACTTATAGCATCATACTAGGCTTTCAGATCAATAATATGTCACAAAACAGTGACAACCTGCTCGATGAAAGAGCTCTTTACTCAATCAGATTTCTTTCACTAATTGATACCACAGAGTTTCACTGAAAAGCCCATTGTGTACATCACGTGCTATTAAACTGTTTTACTGTATAGTACTACAACCATGGATTGTAATACAAATACAGTAGCAAACCCTGTATCTAAAATGTAAATTATAAATCTAGGTTAAATAAATGCAATGACATAGAACTTTTTTTAAGCCTCAAGGATCGAAATGTCAGGCTCGCTGGCCTTACACGAGTAATTAAAAAACTTGCGGTTTGATTTTGACCAATTGTCTAATTGTGATTTTAATATTTATCAGTGTTGCTGTCAAATATGCTAGAAAAAAGTCAAATAATGGTCACTCATGATCTGTCTTATCTAACCATTTTTTTTGTTTTACAACGAAACTGAAATTGTTTTTTTTGTTTTATCACTGACTCCTGTAGTTCTCTGACTAGGCCGGTACTCGATATATCTGCATGGGAATATTTGAAGGGTCAGTAATTTCCAGGAATGTAACTGTGCATTTTGAAAACTATTTGAAATTTTAGCAATTAGCTGCGATTTAGGGATCAACACTGGTGACTTGGTTCCATTTTCAAAATTTCCTGCAAGTTTACAAGTTTAAATACACACGGCTCATAAGTTCTGTCTGTGTACTAAATTATGCAGGTAGTACTCTCCAATTTAAACTCAAGTACTGTATGCACAATTGGTCTGCAAAATAAATTGAAGGTCAGTAAGGTTAATATTAAGTGATTATATCAGTGAAATTTGTAACTAAGTAAGTACTGTAATCATATAACTGTACATCATATATAACTGTACATCATACTGTACTGTACTGCCATACAGTACAGTAGGTTATATTGCATGGGTCATAAAATCTCCAAAACTGGCTCCAGCCTATGATGTACAATTAAACTATGCATGCTACTAGTGCATACAAAAAGGCAGGGAAATTGAGTTATCACATAACAATGGCTTTTATTGCCTAGCAACTCACTTATAAGCAATATGATTCTGCACTAAATGAATGGTCACCCAAGCCCTGCAAACAGCCAAACAACATTGTTGTTGTACTGTTATATAGGGATGCTAAAGTGGATAAACTGCTTCCTAATATTTTAGCCAGGATTTGCAGTTAATACCGGTCACCCAAGTCCTACAAAAGGATGAACAATTTTTGTTATCAGGTATTAAACAATGGAGGTACTTTATGAACAGTTACATGCCCATAATTAAATTCAAGTTTCATTGTAAATTATACAACTGTGCTTTAAAGTTTAAGACTCAATTTGTTCATTTGTTGTGAAATTTTCATTACAATGAGGTTTACCATTCTACTGTACGTGTGTAAACAAGACAAACTTTTTCCTTAGTACGTTATGACACCATGTCAAAGGTACTGCAGGATGCTATTCAGGGGTTGCATGATGCTATTCAGGGGCTGTAGGATGCTATTCAGGGGCTGCAGTATCACACAGCCAGGCTGCATAGATCTATAGGTCAAATCTTTTTGTGCTGGGTAGTTTCATACAATGTAGCAGCTGCAGCAATTCTGTAGATAATTTTGTTTTCCCAATTTTTCTTTTCAGGATTTTGCCAGATGTAGGAAATAGAGAAGGCTGGCAGTATAGTACCATGTTCTGGTACCCAAGATGACATGGTCAGCAGATAAAAATATCACCACATCCCTCCAAGTTGAGAAAAAATTGGAAAATATGAAAATTACACTCCTTATTTTCAGAGTCTTTGATCAATAAAAAAAAGTGCAATCCATTAAAACTTGCAATATTTTTTAATGGGATGTGTGAGGAGTGATGAACGTAAAGATATATTAATTCAATATTAAAATATTGAATTGGAGGAATTTCTTCAATCAGAATGGGGGATGCCTGCGGCAATAATAAGTACTTTTGTCCCAGACTGTTGGACTATGTGATTCTAGTGGGAGCTAGGAAACCCAACAGTAACAATGACGTTGCCCAAACGCCGGAACTATTGAGGCGGTACCCTCAGGAGGAGCACGCCGACTTTGTGCTGCCTCCGGACGTCGTCTTCTTTTGCCAACCGGAAGGATGCCACACGGTCAGCCAGAAACGTTACAGTCTCCGACAGAACACCTCTTTTGTCTTCACCCTAACGGACAAGGAGACGTCCAGGGTCAGATTCGGCATCTGCGTCAACTTTTACCGACCTTTCAGATCCGTGGAGAGAAAACTGAGTCACGTTCTAGACACGAGGAACGAAAAATTGAAACTGTCGTCCCGGCAGAACTCGAGTAGCAACGACGCGCTGAACGCGCAGGGAGACGATATAGATGGAGAGGAGGATTCCCCGAAGACGCCCAAGAGTAGACGGAAACACAAGCAGGCGAAGAGAGTCCGAAACAACTCTCTCACCTCGCTTTGTATCATCAGCCATCACCCCTTCATATCAACCTTCAGGGAGTGCCTGTTTATCTTGAAGAGATTAATCGACTCTTGCAACGAGAGGTCGAGCCGAAGGAAAGTTGGCGGTTCACGATCTACCTTCAGGTGAGGGTGTAAATATTATTATGAAATTTGTAAGAAGTATCGACCAATGTTGAAAAGTTGCATTTAGTCTTGTAAGAGCTCTAGAACACTTTGGCGGTTCACGATCTGCTTCCAGGTGAGGGTGTAAATATTAAATTATGAAATTGTAAGAAGTATTGACCAAGGTTGGAAAGGTTGCATTTAGTGTTAAAAGCTAGAACAATTCGTAGGTGAGAAAGTACGTACAATATTATATGAAAGTGCATGATTGTTGACCAAGATTGAAATGGTTCATTTAGTGTTTAACCTAGAACATTCAGCAGTCCTGGATGTGTTCTGTAGTGTTCAGCAACTTGATCCATTTATTGCATGTTGCATGTCTTTAGATTTGGAGAAAAGTTTTCTCGAATGGCAAGAGTTCAAATGACTATTTTAATTATTTATGAGGGTGGGACGGGGTGAGAGAAGATGGTGGAGTTAATAGGTGAAAGTTAGTGAGGAGGGAAAGTGAATGTTACTTCAACATTCAAATATGAGCTTGAAACACTAAAAAGTGTGCAGTTTTGCAGAGCTACATATGATACCTTGTACAGTACTGACATGGCACACAGACCATCTCTGAATCAAAAATACAGTTTGAAATGTTTCCCCAGAAAGGTAATCAGGGCGTTCTTGAAGAAATTAGCATGAATAGACTCCGGATGTGTGACCTGATTAATTCAGTAGCTGTATGTTTCTGTCTTCTGCAGTCTTAGACATAACTAACAGTGATTATAATTAGTAATTATCAACGTTGCGATCCTCGTTATAGTCATATACCGTAGTCCCCCTCACAATGAGGGACTCCATAGTTTTCCCTTTCGGGAAACTAAAAATGCAGTACCTACTTGCAAATGATGTCAATTCATGAACGTGTGCTGACCATGCGGTCAGGGAGTAATTTATCCAGTATCGCATTGCAAAATGCTATGCAAAAAAGGTGTAAAGATGTACATGTATAGCACAGGGATGTGCCCAGGATTTCCTGAGTGCCAGGTATACTGATCGCCGTCCTGGGGGAGGGGTCTAAGGGGAGGTGGTGAAAATTGGCACTTGTGTAGCTTTTTAAGCACTTGAATACAAGTACTAGTTTTGCTAACAATTTACATTTTTAAATTTTTTTTAGTGAAATATATTACGTACCTGGTAAAAGTTATTAGTTTGTTTCAAAGAGATTTTACAAGGGACCGATTGAGAGCCGTAAGTACAGTAATGTTTCTCGCATGCGTAACTGATGCATTATTAGTCTGTATGATTTTGGCATAGGCTGGCCCAATTTATGTTGAATATATTGTTAGGAATGTCGGGATTTTAGATGAAAATAGTGCTGGGCGGGACTCACAATTTTTAAGACAGTGCTGGGCGGTAATTTTTAGTGCTGGGCGGGGCTGCCCAGTGCCCCCCAGCATGGACACATCCCTGATTGCAGATTTCTACACAGGAACTATAGTATTGACTATTGAATGTAAGCAAAACATGCAGAGCCCCTGAAGAAGCTACACAAGATGTGAACACTAAATTATTTGCTGCATGCAATATTTATCAAAATTGTAAGTTGAAATTTTCATCAGATCTCTCAGAATTTCCTACATTTATCTTAATAAATTTCATATTTTGCAGAGAATCAATTTGGGGAATTCTTGCCGGACTCTGTTCAGACATACCACCGATTATCAAACACGACGTCAAACAGATCGAAACCTGGATTCTCAGATTGCTGAGCGCTCCCGTCCCGGTTCCGGGAAAGACGAGAGTCGAGATGGAGATTCTAGATTCGGACTCCCATCCACCGTTTGTATTTGCTCTACCTGACCATACCAGATTTTCTCTAGCAGATTTTCCTCTACATTTGCCTCTGGAGTTACTCGGCATTGACACATGCCTGAAAGTGCTGACACTTATCATCATGGAGAATAAGGTAAAGTATGAATTTTTGTTTTTAAATAACACGTTGTTCTCTCTTTGTAAAAGCATCTGGATTTATGTAATTTTTCTTACATTTAAGATACAAGTTACTCGGTTACATAGAATAACTAACTCTGAAGGCTGTATGGTGTTCATAATGTACAGTGCTTCAAAATTCAGGCTTTTTACTGGCCTTTTGCATGTTTAAAGGAAAAAAGATACTTTCATTTTCTGCCATTAAGAACCTAAACACATGATGAGAGTTGTAACAATCATCAGTCAAAATACGGCAATACTTAACTACCTAACGTATTACTGCTTGTTATCAGCAAATCATTTTAATTTAGAATCCTCCCATAAGCCTTTGCAGCAATTGATGTATTTCAGAAAAATACCAAATTGGAACTTGATATTAGCCAGCAGAATTATTAATCACAGTTGGCATTTTTTTAGCAAGTGGCTTAATTGTGAAATTCTAAGCCTGAGTAAGTACTGCATGTTGTAGGTTTTACTTTTTCAACACGCAGTACTAATTAATGAAGATCTGTCACGTTATTTCCAGACATGTTCCTCTCATTGTACAGTAGACAATTATGAATAATATCTAGAGTGAATATTGTGAGAATATTTGACAACAATGTGCCTTTTAATTTCATGGTCATTGGTAAAACATACAGTTTAGATCTGTTAAGTAACATGCCTACATAGATTGGAGACAAGTTAGTACTAATTCGTGAGGATCTGTCACATTATTTTCAGACACGTTCCTCTCATTGTAGACAATTATGAATATAATATCTGGAGTGAATATTAGACAACCATGTGCCATTAATTTAATGGTCATTGGTAAAACATGCAGTATAAATCTGTAAGGTCATATGCATACATAGATTGGAGACAAGTTAGTATCGTCGTTCATAGACCCCCAAACCAGTAAATGTTTCAGAGTTTTGTTGAGTAGAACTTTACATGTGGAGAGTTGCTAATGTTTTTTCATTATGTATCAGATTACACATTTTAAAGTTTTGCTACAATTCTACATATGCAAAATACTTCTAGATTCTTTACGGTTTTCTAACCTTGGAGAAAACAGATCTTCTTGCCAAGGGAACATTCATTTTCTGGTAATTGCAGGTCTACTGCAAGACAGACATAATTTTAGTAGAGAATGAGAACTTAAATGTAATTTTTATTTAAACTTCAATTTAAAAATCGCTGTAAGCACTTGAAACTGTTTATTCAGTTTTTAGAAACATATATTTTCATGCTCATAAGTGTAAACTAACTGATTCCAAATTTTTTTTCTTAACAAATTTACCTCTTTGTTTATAGGCTCTGTGTGACCATGTTTCATAATTCTAGCAGAACTGTTTTGGATTACAGTGCTATCTGACATACGGTACTATACTGTACTGTGGGTAATCATAGAGTTTGTTTGTAACACTTAGGATTATCATGGTTCTATTTACATTGCTATTTGGCTTACAAGTGTGTAGATTTCTGGGTCTACAATTTCTACAGACATTGCTACTTATAACAGATTAACAATACAGTACTGAGTCTGTAACTATAACAATGCCAGTTATATTGAAACAAAGATCAAAATCAAGTGTTGCACTGATTTTCAGCACGACTGTGTTATTGTATAGATCTATGTAGATTTTGCAATATCTGCCAAATTTTCTTAAAATTGTCATCAATTTTACGCCGTGACCAGAACAAGATGCATGGCTCACTACTGGTAAAAAATGACTCAGTCTGGTCAGAGCATGCAATGTGTGTGCAAGGATTCTTTTCAAATATTGGTATGGGTTCGTTGAATTAGCTAATATTGGCATCCAAAATAATCAGCTATCGGTAAAATCATATGTTTGCAATTATAGTGGACAACAATATTAACCAGTATATGACTTACAATATTACAACTTTGAGGGAATAAATTTTATAAGTTTTGTGTAGCAATTTTGAAGACTCAACTTTGTCACTCCTAACAATATTATAGTTCTTGTGTATCTTTGCATGTTTACATAACAAATTTCCCCACTTTTGCTAAATGCGAAAGTCAGCTTATGATCTCCACCCCTCCCCCACCTCCACCCTCTGAACTTATAAATAAAAATGTAACAATTCCAGTTTTATTCAAATTTAACCATTTAAAAAAAACTGATGAGATTGCATGCTCTGTTGCACAAGGTTTGTTTGTGTTTTGTGTTTTGAGTTTTGTGTTTTTTTCTTTCTTGTTCACTGGTGACCCTCAATGTGTAGTCACCCAGATTTTCAGGCTTACTGGATTACATGTATACAGTGTACACATAAAAACAAGCAGTGACCTACAGTATTGTGTGTCAAATATACATAAGAAGTAGTTTAAAACAGCAGTTTGCCATGACTTTGGTAAATTTTTGAAATATCACGCTAAGATTGGATGAGTATCGTTTCAAGGCTTTCATTTCATCCGTTAGGTACTGTGTGATCCTCATCTTGTCCATTTTCTGAGATGGTGTTTTGTTACTGTATTGTACATATCAAGTGGATGAACACTTCCCTTTACGTGCCCACTGTTTAACATTCTCCGTATTGGCTGGCATGGGTGGATTAAACTGCCTGAAGGGGGTGTCAGTGTTTGAAACTGTTGTTAATATGAAGACTTACAAATTACACAGTACACAGAAAATGATGACTCAAGAGTCATATTTGTACAGTACTTGAATGCGTAATAGGGGAGATATCGGGACCAAATGTCAGGGAAAGTAACATCAAGCTGCAAATTTAGTCAAAAAAACGAGGAAGAACCCCATAATATGAAAGAAAGAAAAATATAAGACTTAGGATGTTAAAAATATGTGTTGTTCATTTGAAAGGTCATCAGAATTGCCAAAAAGATTGAACTAGCGAAACAAAACCCAAGTCTTCGTGCATGGTCGAACATTTCAGTATTTCTGTTACTTTCATTCCCACTATAAAGATGATGATCAATGCATGCTAACTCACAAAGTCAGATAAGACTTGCCCTAAATTTAATGGGAATAAGATCCTTATCACAGTAAAGAACCTTAGAAAGTTTCACAAGGCTTTTGGCATTTTTTTCCCTTAGAACTGTCGAAGTATTTTTCATTTGTACTACAGTACAGTGTACAATTACAGAGAATACAGTGTACAGTAGCAATGTTCACATTTTTTCGCAATTTGGAAGCGTATAACTTTACTGTATAGGGTACGTTCTTATGAAATACTGTGCCTCAGTGTGCAATAAAAACCGCTACCGATACATTTTTTGGATTTGCGCGGCTATGTCTCCACATCATTCCACACAGTTAGCTACTCCATACAGTCACAGTATTTCTTGCATTAACAGTGGATGAAAGTGTGCACTGTGGTATATATGCACTGTACAAGTAATTAAAGTGTATAGTCAATATCATATTAAAGCAGTTTTTCTCATTAACTACTGTACCGTACAATGGTTATACTGTACTGTATGTCACTATAAATGCATACCAATAGTATTATAGCCACAGCTCATACTTCTTACTGTATACATATGGTAAAATAATAAATAGTACTCAGGACTATTTAGTGTGTATAAATTAAAGTACTGAACGATTCTAATCTACATGTAGTTAAAATTTAAATGTGTTTTTGAAGTTTGCATATAAATTTAGTAGCTTTTCTTACAGATCTAGCTATGTAGAATTGTACTACAGTCGCCATGAACACAGTTAAAAAATATAACGAAACCATTCCCCACTGCAATTTACCAAATTAAATTGCTACTGTACATTGCCATGTAACTATATTATACGGTTCCTCACGGTTCAGTTTCGGAAGCATATATACAGACAGTACGTGTACAATGTATTGTGAGTATATTATATCCCCTTCCACCTGCCTAGCTGAGCAAGAAATTGATTTGCGTAGTTTCCATCTTCTCGTGACGAAGTCGTTTGACGTCAGCAAGTTTTTAAGTGGACGGATTGAGTTTCCATTCTCGTAACGGCGAATGCACAGAACTTCCGTTTTTCTAGACACTATGCGAAGGAATCTCCCATTGTGGGAGTAGGTATTGTATCATCAGCTCATTATACAGATGAGAAGGTCGGTAGTTTAATGCCGGATTCTCGAAAGTGTGACGAAGAAATTACGGAATGATAAGGAAGATTTCGGCAGGATTCTACCAAAGAGGGGAGTTTACTTTAAAGTCTACAGTGTGCCATCATCGTGAGAGAAAGGTTACGTGATGAGAGGTTTAATTTAGAACCAAGCCAAACACATTTGTTAGGCACTCAGGATTGTTTGTAGAAATAGCTTCACGCAGCAAACAAATCTTTTGTGAGTGGTCTCGACTCGTAATCGGGTTTCTTTATGAGGATGAATTTGATACATAATGGTTTGTAAATGGAATGATAATTTATACTTGATAGTACGATTGTACATAGACTGTTGATTAGTAAAAGCGAAACAATTTTTAAAAATAAAAAAGCAAAAAAACTCACGGTCATGGGCGGCATTTAAATTTGGTACGTAGGCAGTTAAGTGTCTTACACAAGGCGATGAAAAAAAAAATGGGAATTGCTACGTGAATGTTTGATTGAAGTTAAATTGGCAAGAAGATTGTGAGAACTTTCAAGTTAAAAAAAAGATGTGGTACTTTAGAAAAATTTAGAAACTTTAAAGGCTTGTTAGTTTACATCTAGTAAAATATTAAAGTTCAATTGATCATAAAAAAAAAAATATTGTGATACCTTTTCAGTCTAGTCAGTAGAAACACATTTCAAGTGCAATGCAGAACAAAAGAACAAAAGAAAAAAGAATATGAACAATGGATCAATCAAAGAAATCATTTGTTTCCTGTGCTTTGAGAGTTGAGGGGAGGTACGGGGGGGGGGGGAGTGGACTGGTATAGGGAATACAGTATGTATACAGTGCCATAGACAACTGGTTTTTTATATCCAAAGATGAACAGTTGTACAACTTGTTTCAGTCTGATTTGAATGAATCTTAGTTATATAGTTATCTATAGGCTTTAGTGTTCACAATCATACTGCATAATAATTTATTCAATCTCACATTCGCAGAATGCTGTGCGCGATGGTCAATTTTGCAACGGTATGTGTACGATTGCAATGCTGCAGTGCAGTTTTGTACATGTACACAGGGGAACCACTTATAGTACAGTATACATCATGAGACGAACTTCAGAGCAGGCCTTCAAAACTGCTACACAAAATTTGAACTCTCAAGTATTCGCTGTATTGTGCTTGTGCACTTATAATTTCATTTTCTGTTATTATAAATGTCATTAATTAATGTTAATAAGCCTGTCTTTTACTGGATGTTTTCATGTTAACTGCAGACTGTGCTGCTGTAGTTAAGTGAAAACCACAAGATTTATAAGAGAGGGTTGATTGCACTACACTATACTGTACCACACAGTACTAGTTGAACCTTGAATACAGTACTGTAGTGTACAAGGTACTGAAGGACGAGAGATTGGGCGGTGGTACAGAACTAGGTCATTATATGGCAGGTTAGTGCACTATAATACTTTTTGTTGGAAAGCTGGATGGGGAAGGACATGGTGTAGGAGGGGGAAGGACATGTTGGTGTGGGAGGGGGAAGGATTTATGCTGATGTGGGAGGGGGAAGGACATGTTGTTGGGGGAAGGAGAAGAAGAAACATGTTAGTATGGGGAACGGGGAAAAGTAAGAACATGTCGGTCGTTGGTTACTTCTCAACCCAGCAATGTGTTTCACTTGTAATTTGCAATGTTCACAGAAACGTAAACTACGTATCGATCGTGTGTCAGTAGAAATAGCTACTTATTAGAAATTATATTTGAAGCACTGAGTTACCGACTACAGTATATATTATAGATTTGTCTTAAATTTGAAACACGGGGGGGGGGGAGGGGCAGTGGGGGAGGCATGTCGGTGGGGGCAGGGCAGGGGACATCAATTAGTATTTACTCAATGCAGAAAGTGTTAAATATAGTGAGTTACAAGGTACTGTCAACAATACTGGGCATAAATTACACACTGTATTTCAGTACAGTAGCTAAGTACTGGTACGGTAGTATAGAATGCTTTTGAAGTACTGTGTGTGTGTACACTAACTTCATTCTATACCAGCTACTGTATGTATAGTACCCTTGGATCTGTCTTTGCATATTAAAGTAAGTCACAGACTTTCTGTATTAGAGGCTATAGCTACCTGTATTTATGCGTGTGCACAGTTACTTTCGTTCTGTATATAGTCACATTGGTGATGCAAGTCTATAAGATATCATATTTACCAGAAGAAAAAAAAAATGTAGATTGATCAAATACATTACCAGTTTTCAGTTTTCAACTTGTTTGAATAACAGAGTAAACCAGGCATGTTTGAACAAATATATTATTTAACCGCCCCCAGTCTTTATGTTCTTATACAAATTACAGTAGTTGTACCGTATGTAGTTCAAGTGGTGGTGGATTTACATAATTCTAACAGTACTTATTTTATGTGTTTATTAATCTATTCATCATACAGAACTTTAGTATGTGGTGAATTATTGATTTAAGTGCACCAGTAGATGTTACTAACATTTCTACAGAACTTAACAGTATCGTACTTTCTGTAGGTTAAACACATGTACACTTCTTTGTAAATGTCATGTAAACTGTATCTATATAGATGATATAATGTAATGTGTATCAGGGGCTTTAAAGGTAGTCTGTAGTGGCACCAAATTATAGCATGCAATAATTGCTAGATCGCTTCTCGGCCTTTTGGCTAAGATCATGTTTAGTATCTGTTCCCTTTCGAGGGGAATGGTGATGCACAGGTCTGACGATGATCACACAGTCACAGTCCCGATACAAGGGGACTGGAGTTGAGAGCAGATCAGTCGTTCGGTAGTTTGGTTTTCGTGCCCAGGTTCTTTCCTGGGCGACTTTTCCTTAAGAAAAAGTATAATTGCTAGAAGTTTTCAAAAAGTACTTTCCTGGAGGTGTTTTATCCTCTTAATTGTTGTCGTACATTCTCAATGAACATACAAGATGACTGAATGTCCCAGTGAGGTAAATTTCCTCTAAGGTGGTATAATGAAAACAGTATAAGAAATTTGACCAAAGGTGACCATATTTTGAAAATCTAGCATATTTGGGGTCATACAGCTTACCTATAAAGGTCTACTGACACCTACGAACCTCATTGTCCTGGTCACTCAGATAGGCATTATAAATCACGAAAATAGATGCAACTCCCGTCAAAATCCATCAAAGATTGACCATTTTACCATCAGTCTTTTCTCAATACTAGTCTTATTTATGAATAAACATCAATTAAGCTAATCATTCACATTGATGATGTAAAGGAATTAGATGATGTAAAGGAATTACAGTTTATAACTGCCTTATTTTCTTTTATGTTATCCCTATTTTTTAGTTTTTACAACCTTTGTTTGAAGGACACTGAAGATAGGTTTGTGGCTTAAAGGCGATCTATTGAAATATATTTGATTGTCTTCTTCTAAAAGAGGAACATCAAATTATTCAAATGATATATGTGGGCGTGTAATTAGGGATTAAGGTGTTGAGGGGTAAAATAAGGAATTTTGACGAGCGCAACACTCCACGTCATTAATCATTCAACTTGAATGTAAAGTGCAAAACTTATGGCAGTACTTGTGAATAAACTGCATAATTAAGTTACTGGGTTGAATGTTTAAATACTGTGCCTGTCGGCCAACAATTCCTGCAGATTGCAGACTGCAGACTGCAGATCACAAAAGGTATGTGGTGTAGTGCAATGTATATTCTTTGTGTACAGACTTATTAAATTAGTTATCCAGACTATCTTGGATTGTACATTACTTACTGTAGGTAGTATAATGATTGAGAGTGCCAGCAACAAAACAGGTTAAAGATGGGGAGGTGTGTACATACATGCATACATTATCAGGCTTAAAAATAATAATACATTCCATAGCCTCAGTCATGCCATTTAAAGCAATACTACAGTATCTTTTGATATGTACAGTGCTACGGTACAGTAAATTATCTACACGGTGGCCTTGGTGTGATCAGTTGTTTTGGTAAAAAAAGAAGAAAAATTGGGACTTTGATGTTACCGGTTGATTGAAAAAATAAAACAAAACAGAGAAACAATTGTTGTTGTTGTGATAAATTATTTTTTGGAATCAGCCAGAAAAATATTTTTTCTGAGCTTCTGTATGTATTGTGCATTTCATTCAATTGGTGTTGTACTACAGAAGCAGTGTACATGTATACATACTAAAAGACGTCTGTTCTGTTTTTAAACTGCTGTTCACACATACTGTACTATATATGTACAGTAACTGTTTCAATGCCTTGATTTTGAAATTAAATTAGGATCTTTTCTGTGAAAGAAAATATTGAGATAATTATGCAAAGTTTCTGTGCAAACAGACTTCTTTGGTTTCATATAAACCAAACTTTGATTAAACTGCCAAAATTTTGAAAGGTTATTAATAGTTCTGTAAATTTTTGTGACCGTTGGTTATTATGGACGAGTGGGATTAAAACCATCTTGTGGGTCACATTCTGGTCATAACAAGATTTCGTAAAAGAAATTTTCACTGCAAAAACAAATGATTGCACTTTGTTGAACCTGCAGAAAGTGCTTATAGATTTGTACAGAGATGGAGTAAATCTAATTACAAGATATTGTTAAGTGAAGTGGATGAATGAGGCTACAGTCTAGTGCACTTGGTACAGTAGGCTGAAGTGGATTTCATATTTTGGGGAGATTGGTGGTGGGGGGAGGGGGTATGGGGAAGGGTGTTAATTTGTTGTGTTTTTTTGGTTATTCTAGGGAGCAATAAAGTCTACAAAAAAATGAAAATAAATCAATAAAATAAAATGACGCATGCATGCATGCTTGTACCCTGTTCATTATTCTGGGATTTCAGTGGGTTGTTTCAGTATTAGTGATTTGGGAATTATATCATAATGCTTGTAGCTGGTCTGTGAATAATGAATTAGAGATGTAAAGTTCCAGGTAGCACTGAAGGCAGAAACCAGAGCTCTTTAACTGTACCTTATCTACTGTATATATTGTACTGCATGCATTATGGGATATGTATGAGTGCTGTACTATACAATAAACTAGGTTATGAATGTGTGGGGTTATTTCTGGAGATTTACGCATAAAGTATTGATATTTACTTCGCTCATCACTTACATGTCTCCCCACAACCTAAGCACTCACATTCTACCGTGCCTAGAATGAACTGGTAACATTTTAGAACTGTTCGCCCTCTATGACCGACCCCTAGCGAGGATTGCTAAGGTTGTGGGGAGACAGGTAAGCTCGTCAAGTCTCCTAAATATCCAAAGTTTTGGAACTTATTTCACCACTCACTTCTGTGTCTCCTCACCAACACATGGCATAAATCTCATGTAGTTTATAAATTGGTCCATACTGTAATTATTTGTAAATGGTCAACTGAAAGCAAACACATTAACACTTCACGATCACCGAGTAAAAATGTTAGATTGACCCATACTACAGTAAAAGAGAACTCTTAAAGTTGTGCATATTAGGTGCATGCACTTTAGAAGAAAGATTTGAAGTTTATGTTACGTGACATGGGACTGTTATTCCAAAGAACAGGTTTCGGGAAATCTCATTAACAGCTCTGAGAGCTAATAAAAAGGTGATTCGTCTAGAAAACGATGCCAAATTCCTTATAAGCTAGTCACTAAACAAGCACACCTTTGCTGTGTACACAATCGGTATAAAATTTGTTCAAGTTGGTAAACAACCAGTGGGTAGCCGTACAATATATTTAACAGACAGAAATTTGAGCTATGCACTACAGTAACCTTACTGTACTGTAGGTACAGTATGTACTAGGGATGCACCGATATTAAAAATGATCTGGTTCCGATTTTGGATGAATTTTTTTTTTTTTTTTTTTTATGTACTAGGGATGCACCGATATTAAAAATGATCTGGTTCCGATTTTGGATGAATTTTTTTTTTTTATGTCTTTGCAGAAGTATCTCTTTAAAAGATGTTGGTAGTATGTTAAAGTTAGTTCCTTGAGTATCTTTTCTCCAAAAAGATAGAACTTGTCTCGAAGAAATGTAAACAATGAACGTGTTTAAATGCAAATTTCCTGAACCAATACTACATTCTAAGAATTTTCACAAGTTGAGGTTAAAGAAAGAGCAGTAATCTTCAGTCGTAATTCTTGTTTTCTCTGATTTCATTTTTCTCCTTGGTAAAATCCCATCTGGCCGGATTTTGGGAAGGATCCGGCCAAATCCGGTTCTGGCCGGATCAAAACTTTTGGATCAGGTATATCCGTAGTACTGAACAACGGCAAAGTTGTAAATTCATTTACCCATTACAGCCAGTGTGTATGACTTAAAATAATAAAGAAGCAACAAGCAGAAAACTAAATGTGAATCATGTGCAGTGTATATACCCTCATTTAAATGTCACATGAAATAAAATGTATGGTATGGAAATGAAATTTTGGAATGATCCTCAAGTTGAGAGCAAAATTATCAATATGTTCACGATTTTATTGAAATTACGGAACTGACCTTGATCTTTCATATCCATGTATACTATACAGTACAAGTTAGATCTTACTAAGAGTATGTCCAGCTTAAATGTCACATGTTGAAAGAATTATACTCGTCTGAAAAAAAAAACCAAAACAGAAGAATGTTGACAATTAATATCATGTGTATAGTTTCATTAAGTTCCCAAAACTTCACAAAGCATGGTTAGATTATTTAAAGGTGCATTGCAGTGATTTTATGTAAATAGAAATTTTGCACGCTCTGAATGTTGTCTCATAATGTAATATAAAATACCAAATTTATACCGTAGATGTGAACAAAAAATACCCTACAGGTATGTTAAAAAAAAGGAGCAACTGCTGTACAGTATATCTTTGGATTTTGTTGCCATGCAATACTGCATAATTATTCCCTGAAGTATAAATTAAAGAAATTTACAACAACAACAATTTGTCTGTTTTGTCTATCCTGTGGACAAATTTTAATTTTTGGTCACATTTTTTTGTGTGCAGTACATACTGTAAGTGAATTGAAGGCTACAATTCTGCTAGCCTGGCTGTAAAATATAGTTAGCTCTATAGATATTCCATCCCAAATCTACAATTGTGTGATAAAATGCAGTAGTAAACTTCTAAACATTACTACAGTATATTACAGTTATATATAAGTAACCATAGCAATGTAGAAGCTGTTAAATACTTCAAGCTATTTATGGACATTTTATTCTTTCCTTGTGTTGAAGTATTCCTAGTGGTAAAACATGCAGGTACTACTGTACACAGTATGATAACTACTAATACTGACCGGTTGTGCCATTACCACTACAGTGTACAGTAAATGTAGAAAATATAATTTCTTAAGTTTAAAAACATTACATTGCTTTTCAAGTTTAAGTAATTAATAGTGCTCTTTTCAAACTTGTACAGCCAATATTCACATATCATTAAGGCCTGGGTATAATAGCACTAATCACTCCATGCATCATGCATGGTTCATTAACTGATGTAAACGACCATTGCATATCAGGCCAGATTGGTGACACAGAATGCAGAAAATATACCAGAACAATGAAATTGATCACTTACAGTAGTTTGTTTTCAATGTATTGTCAGTTGTTTGGTATACATGCACTCAGTGTGCTAGAGAGCTGTTAATTGTGTGATGTTTTGATATGCAAATTTGATAACATCTGAAGCTATCACCTACACAATATATACACCAGTAAAGTGCACAGAATAATTTAATCTCATATTGTATTCCGTAGAAGAATGCATAGTTTGCGTATTGTATGTAAACAGAGCTGATTTGTATAGAACTACAGTATATATAGAAATTTTGTGAAAAAAAGGTAAAAGTTCGTTCTAGTAACTCTCTCCCTCAGATGTACATGTACATATTATTTACCTTATTTCTTGACATATATCCTGTTAAGTACCACACCAGTAATTCTCCAAAACCGCTGATGTGAACACCTAATTTTCCTGAAATGTCAAGGTTTTTTATTACCCTGATGTGTACTGTACATACCATGCTGTGTAGAGGTACTTACAATATGTACTCAATGTAGATTTTAGTACCCTTCAAATGAAGAGTATATCTGTCACTTTTGGTATAAAAACTCCAAATTTGTTTCATAATAGTCCTTTTATGCATGATTGTAAATATCTTTTAATGTAAATCAGAATTTTAGAAAGGTTGACAACTTGAAATGAAATTTTCTTTACATGTTCTTTCTTTTTGTAATTATACTATCTGGCCATAAAGTGTGTATGATCTTTCTATATGCAGGGATTAATTCATCCAATATCTCTACACGATTTGCTACAGTATATATATGTACATTAAAAAATGGTCAGATTCCTATTTACAAGTCCAACGATGTATAGCAGGGTTAAATTATACACAAGAATACTGTTACAAAATTAAGAGTTAAATCAAACACTATTACAGGCTGATACTGTAGGAAAATCAGATTTTCTGATCCACTGACTCTGGAAAGTTTATCATTTTTTTTTTTTTTTAAGAATTGATTGTTCCATATGGAAAGAAAAGGTCAATGGTTTTTAGGAAATAATTTAATGTTCCAATGTAATATCTATTGAAAGCTCTGAACTGTCTGTCTAGGCTCACATAAAATGCGAGGGTTTAGTGTACAAAACTGCAAATATTCATCTCTACACTTGTATAGCAATTTCCCCAGTTTGGATACCATTTGTATACATGTATGTATTTCAGACCCTCAGGCTGTAAGCAGGAACTTGCGAAGAAGCCTCATTGGCTTATCAAAGCCCCAAGCTGACCGAAGTCAGTCTCTTACATTTATATTTAACATCCATGATTATGAATTGTCAACAACTCTGTAACTGGATGACATACATTAATCTTGGAGTGACTCGAGTAACATTGGAGTTGGATGCGATAAGTGGATAAATTATTCCCTGGGTGTTAAGCGTCATTAGTGTAGGGATGTCTGTTGGTCATGCGCCTCAAAATAGACTTGTACAATGTCTGACGGTTGTAGTCTGTAACTAGTCAGTAATTTTAACCTCGGCAAGCAGCACCATGATGGCTATGTTTTATGAGAGATAGATATAAATTTATGATATATAGAGACTTAATTAAACAAAGAAATTTGTTTACATCTTTGTGATACATATACTGTAAAAGACTTTTTGGTTTATGGCACAAGGAGAATTGTTTGCACACTATTATATTTGTATAGTAAGCCCAAATTGTATTGTTCTCTTTTCAACCTTCAACCTGTGTCTTTCATAAATGACATTGTTCTTTCCTTTTTTTCACTCAGGTTGTACTGCAATCAAAGGACTACAATGCCCTATCCATGAGTGTCATGGCTTTTGTTTCCATGATTTATCCATTGGAGTATATGTTCCCTGTTATTCCTCTCTTGCCAACATGCATGGGCTCTGCTGAACAGGTAATTACATCTTCCTCCCCTCCCTCCTTTCCTCCTTCCCCCTCTCTCCTCCTACTGTACCTCCTCCTTCCCTCTTAACTCCCTCCCACCCTCCCTCGTAACTCACTCTTAACTCACTCCCTCCCTTCCTCTTAACTCACTCCCTCTCTCTCCATCTTGTTCCCTCTCTCCTACTGTACCTCCATCTTATCTCCTCCCAATCTCCTCCCACCTCCCTTTTGCCACCTTCTTACTACCTCCCTCTAACATCCTCCCTCTAACCTCCCCCTCCTACTGTACCTCCCTCTTACCTCCTCCCTCTAACCTCTTATCTCCTCCCATTCTCCCTCCTCCCTTTCCTCTTACAACCTCCCTCACCCCTGTCTACTCCTTCATACCCCCCCCCCCCCCCCCCCCCCCCCCCCCCCCCCCCCCCCCCCCCTCTGTCTCTCATTCTCTATTGCTAAGTAGTGAGGACCTTCATGATGTTAAGTATATTTACAGGAATATTTAGTAAAACTGATTATCTGTAGAAAATTATTGTTCAACTAATTCTCGCATATTGTGAATTTAATTAACGTATCCCATTTTCATATTCAGAGTTTTTGTAATGTTGGATGGAATTTAGTGTGATACATTTCTGATAAAGTGAAGAACATAATATTAAAGGAGCACCCAGATATAGTATTTACATTGCTTCCTCACTTACCTGTATTATCACAACTTCTGCACACTTACTGTACCCTGTCTAGAGTGACCTGGTATTATATTAAACCTTTTGACACCTACATCACTGTCAACTTACCTCCTCATTCTAATTGCCATCTTTCCCCCTACCCTCCTCCCTCCCCCTCCCCTCCCCCAAGTATCTAGTTGTGTGCTCTAAAGAATCGTCTTACTTTTAATTACACCATGTATTATTAATATACTTGTATGACTTTTAATGCTACATGTTATTTAAATGTCATAGGCCGATATATTTATAAAATCTGACCATGAACTTGTTCCAATATTGAACCAGATATTAAAGTTTTTGTTTGGTTTTGATCCCTTACAGCTCTTGTTAGCTCCAACACCATTCCTCATCGGAGTACCAGCTACGTTCTTCCGCTACAAACCCCAGTTCCTTCTGCCTGATGATGTTTGGTTGGTGGACCTTGATGCAAACAAGGTACAGTATCTGAATGTTTTTAATTTTGCTAATCAAGTGTTTTGTACATCAAATTCAGATTGCATTGTAACAAAATACCCCACAAATATGTCAAATGTTAAGGTGGTATCACCCTCCATCACTTTAGAGATACTGGTCAACAAAAACAAGGAAGGGGAGTTTTCCTGGTGAAAGCTAGTGTTCTATTCATTTAACCTCCTCATCATTCCTACAGTGTACATATTGGTCTTTGTTTGTTGCATTGGTTTTTTTGGACAACCAAACTGTAAGACCTGGTTGTCAAAGAGACAACCTGAAAAATCCTTTAAAATTTGCCTTGCACCTCTCCCCTGCCCCCCCACCCCCACGCATATCATCTATGCTTCTGCTGTCATTTTTTAAATGCAAATAGTTTCTTCTATAAAAATTAAACCACATTTTGCTACCCACCAAATTTACTCTAGATAGTAACATGGGCAGTTTTTGGTAACGATACTTAGAAAATACTTTATCCCACCCCCTCCCTATCCTCGACAAACCAGAGAATAAAACACTTCAGTAACAACTTCTGTCTTACATGGTAAAGTAGACTAGAAAACATGGTTGAACAAGGCTCAATGCCGTTACCTTTTCGAAAAATTCAAACCCGCATGGAATTTCAAAGGCTCTTTTATAAAGTTATATAGGAATGAACTGAGAAATAAAAAGTTTCTGCTCATGGCTTGGCCAGAGATGTTAACCCTGCAGACGAATTCTCCAGCTGCTTTAACAACAGCGAAACATTAACTGTGCACATCGTCCGTGTCGGAAGAAGAAGATGAAAAAATATGGTTTTCTGGAAATTTCCTGAGACACGTAGACTGCTCTATTGATGTCATTTTCTCCTTCATTAATATTTCATGATTTAATTTAAACTCCTCTGCGATGCCCTTTCATTGGATAGGAAATGACACTTAAGAGACCGATGGTAATCGTGGTTACCGTGACGACAGTCTATATTGAATCGGTCGCCCACGGTATTCTGCATCTCGCACACATATATATCGCAAGACTTCATTGATCATGTATGAGGTGTGACTCTCCCCGTCAAGTTTGGACGTAATTCAAAACAGCTTCCGTAACAGTTAGTGATAGTTAACGAAAGGCTCGGTTCTTTTATACGTGCGAATAGCAAAGAAACCCTAAATTTGTTTTTAAATTCTGTGTTTCTCATGAGATGAGTGTGTGGGAGTGGATCTGGAAGCAATTTATAGAGCAAAACAATCCATTACGGAAAGCATAGATGTGTAGACTTAATGATCGTTGACTTTGCAATGTGATATTTTTACATTTGCTGTGTTTTCTGTACACAAAGTATAAAGCTTGATTAATTAATGAAGGGAGATTGCTTGATTAATGAAGGGGAGCCGAATTCAAGGGAAACTGCAACTTGTCAGAAATCCAATAGGATGTAAAGAAGGTAAAAATCCAATATATTCCGGGCAATTTCCGAAAGATTTTAATCCACTACGAAAATGTATGTGTAAACACTTTGGATGGTAGAATGAGAAGGAAGGCATTGACCGGAAGTGGCCGGTCACTGAGGGTGCACAGTGTTTAAAGATTACCAGGGCATACTAGACACGGTAGAATGAGGTGCTAATGTTGTGGGGAGACAGGTAAGCGGGTCACCCGTTAATATATAAACCAGTATAGTTTTATCATAACTCAGTTCCCGCTAGAAATACTTTGAGCACAACAATTGTGTCATTAATATTGTAATTAACTAAAAATGTCTTTTATATTAATATAGGTAAATTTCCCTTTTATTTATTCCTTGCTGAAGGCTGGTTGTCAGGGCATGTATGTGTTTGTGTGTCCGAATATATGCGTTTCTCTGTATAAATATTTGTAATATCTCTTGTAAATATTATATCTCAATAGTGCAGCTTGGTTGAATTTCACAAGTGCTATAGATCCACCTTAGTGAGTAGGATGCCTTATTGTTTTTGTAGAGTTCAAAGGTCATTTAAATTTTGAAGGATTGATCTGCCCATCACACAAGACACCATGTTTGGCTGTCGTCCACATTGTTGATGCTTGCAGTATTCAGCATGTTGTTTGTGCCGACTTGCTGCCACTCAATCTAACAGTCATAACAGTCATTTGGATTAGCTATGCTCCTCGCTTACCTGTCTCCCCACAACCTTAGCATCCTCGTTCTACCGTGCCTAGAATGTCCTGGTAACCTACTACCACTCAATCTAACAGTTATTTGGTTACAAACATTTTATTTTTTGTTTACAAATTATACTAAGTTGACACTCTTTGCATCATACATGGATATCCAGAAATCTTTGTTCCTTGCTAATTTAACAGCATCTTTTACCTTCCAGTGTCACATGTTTTCTGTATTTCTTGTTTATGCGAAAATTTCATTTGTTTTAGTGTATTGCGTGGGCCCTTCAGTAAGTACTCGTTATGGCCATCATCTTACCTCCTAAGGAAACAGAGATGCATCAGTATTTTGTGTCGATGGAAATACCGTAATTTAAAACTTGGAACTTGTTTCTTTTCCCATAGATCACCAAATCAGGAAAAGTAGAAATCATTCCAATCTTACCTGAACCAGAGGAGCAGGAACTCAAAACCCACTTAAAACAGGTAATTAGTAACAAATTACTCACAAAGTTTTGCCCTTTAAGATCTGCAGAGTTATTTTACGTAATCACACAAAGATAAAATCCTGATTTATTAGTCTAGGCCAGCTGAGGTGAGAGAGAAATTATTGCTTTACAGTCAAGCGAAATAAAAGGCAGGGGATGGACTGGGGCATAGATCACTCCTGGCTCGTTGATCCAAATGGCAGCACTGTAACCTGAACTTGGTGCCTTAAAAAACACTTGCAGCCTTGGCAACCAAGAGGAAATTGGCCCCTTTGGCACTTCAACCAAGGCTTAGCGTTTATTTCTGCAATAAGTTTTGGAAGGCTCTCTTCCCATATAGTCCAAACTGAGAACTGCAGAGTCAGGTCAAGTTTTTAATTGTAGTCTGAGACAAAGTTTTTGTTTGGACATGCAACCAAATCAACTGCACATGGATGTTATCCGGCAGCCGTCTAGTTGTTTTAAAATAAAATGCAAATTGCATTTCACCCAACGCACACATGTATCTCTCCTGCAGTGTACATCCTACAGTGACATGCTGGTCATTGTTAAACTTGTTGCTACATTTTAACAGACAACCAAATTTGCCGTTTTTTAAAAAACCCAACCAAATGTAAATACCTGGGTGGCAGAAAAAATTGCCAACCAGACAAAATTCATAAAGATTTGCTCCTGAGCTCCTGTTGTATTCAACAAACCCACACATCTCTCCTACAGCGTACACCCTAAAGTGACATATGTACTGGTCATTGTTAAGATTTGGCTACATTTTTGCGGACAACCAAATTTGATGTTCGGACAACCAAAATGTAAGGAAAGAATCCATTGAAATTTGCTCCTGAGCCTCTCCACATTGCAGGAATCATAACAATTTGATCTGATTTTTGTGTTTATTTTTGCATTCACTACAGGCATTAGCAAGCATGAGTTTGAACTATTTGCCTCCAATCAAGGACTTTGACAAAGCTCAAGGTGAGATAGAAGCTATTAATCGTCAGAGGGACACCGCCCCAGACAACAGCTTCAACAAGTACATATTCGGTAACGATGTCGACTCGGTCGACGTGGCAACCAGAGTCGCCATGGTGAAGTTCCTTCTATCTCCAAACGTCTTGGGCAACCACACCGAACACACAAGGACGCTGAGATTACATCCACGGCCGGTGGTGGCGTTTCAAGTTAACAGCTTCTTAGCCTCCAGACCGATAAAAACAGATTTCATTGACACACTATCTAGAACTCAGGTAGGTGGAGGTTTTTTGTCACGTTCGTAGAAGCCTCAGTACTTTTTTTTTATTTCGCTTCCCCTCTCACCTGTCTCACCACAACCTCAGCACTCTCGCTTCACTGCATCTAGAGTTAAACGGGTAAACCATTTTTAGCAATCTACACCTGTGCAACTTTTCCTGACAAACAATTATCCTACCACTCGAAGTGTCTGTATGTGCTTTCTACAATTTGGGGATATGACAGATATAATAATAAATAATAATAATAAGGCATTTATATAGCACCATAACTAAAACAATATTCTATGGCACTTTACAAGGAAAAAATAAAACAAACAAATGAACAAAAACAACAACAAGATAGAAAAGAGAAAATAGAGGATTACTAGTTCAGATCACAGACAAAATAACAAATAAATCGTTGATAAAATCGTCTAGTAAGGTGAAGCTTTGTCATGCTACCAAAACATCAAACTCTATGACTTATAGGTTAGGAGATAGATGACACAAATCCATTGATGACTAAAACTATTTCAGTTAAAAATTTACTTTAGGTACAAAGTGGGTATCAAAAAGCACCTAACTTTGTCTGCTATAAAAGTGTGTTACAAGTAGGTTGGCTGGTTGCCAACATTTACTTCGCTCCTCGCTTACCTGTCTCCTCACAACCTTAGCACCTTGTTCTACCGTGCCTATAAAGTCCTGGTAAAATAATAACACTGTGCGCCCTCTATGACCGGACCCCCCCCCTGGTCACTGCCTTTCCTTCTCATTCTACCATTCAAAGCGTCTCAAACGCATTTTTTTTGCGATCGTTGGAAGTTTTCTTTCCTTGGATTCCTAGGAGTGTTAACAGTCTTCTGGTTGGTCGGCTGGTTGCCAATATCTGCACTTGTTATGAAAGCTCTTCTTGTAGAAGTTCCATAATCATACTCGTTAAGAATTTGCGGGATCAATACATTTTCAACGCAGGACACATTTCATTTTAACAACTTCATATACCAGCTAATGTAATGTTGTTGTGATCTCTTCTTTCTGTTAAGACAATCAAACCACCAGCAAATTCTTCTAATATTTGACTTTGGCACAGTCATTCTACCCTTATGTGTTCTAAGGTGGTTGACAGTATGCTGCAATAAGATGCCATGCTGGTTCTTGTTTGCATCATAGACTGTAATTTTGCATTGATGTTTATTTAATGTCTCTCCGGAGACATCTGGCCAAGATATCCAATCATACATAATTTCTTTCCATTTTTTTTTTTTTGGGTGGCATTCAACTTGGTTTTAAAAAAAAACAAATTTGTTTCAAAGAACAACAACGAGGCAATGTTTTGTAGACTATCTAAAAACTACCAAGAAATGGAACAACATTATTTAAATATTTTTTTTAGTGTTAGCAATTCTCTTTTTTCCCTCTCTCCTTGGCTTTTTTTTTTTTTTTTTTTTTAGCTGTAACTTTTTTTTTATATATATATTTTTTTCAACAGGCTGTAGAGTACTTTGGAGAATACTGCCTCAATCCTACCAACCATACATTCCTGCGGATTCAAACCGGCCTCTTCGATCCTCATATGATCGGGGACAAACAGAAATGGTTCCGAGACCAACTGGCTCCCGTCCCGTTTGCAGTCTATTTTGAGAATTGTACCCTAACCGCGGCAGTTCCCAGTAACTCGGAAGAGGCCTCGGACTCCTCCAACCCGACAGATGAGAGCGGCGAGAGTGAACCGGAGGCGGAGAGCGATTCCTCCTCTTACTCCTCCCTGGATGACTTAGTCACAGATATGATGAATAGTGACATCAAAGGAGATGTTCAAGGTATTCAGATTTGTTTTTGTCTGCATTTGAATTGTAAATGAAGGTTTGAATTCCGTAGCATTTTTCGCTCACATGATCAATCCTTCCAGGGGGCTGATCAGAAAGGTATCATGGAAGTGAGAGTTCATGCGGAGGTGAAAGTAGTTTTCTTGCTAAGAGTTCTGTTTACTTCAGGTTATCAACATTGTCTTTTTTAATGACCTAGAAGACCCTGTTGTGAATTAGGCATAAAACTCTAGCATCAGGCCATTTCAGGTGGCTTTGTCTTAAAGGTTGATCACCTCAGAACAGATATGATAACATATTGTTCATATGTTTTACCAGATTATGAGCTTTTCTGCCCATTTGATCATATTCATTAAATGACAAATCTAGCATATATAAGTATATATTGACAACATCTTGTTTTTTTTCCAGCCTGTTAGACAATTAAGAGGGTAACAAAGGGCTGCAAAAAAAGTTGTACAAAACTTGCTTATCTCATTTGTTTCTTTACTGCCTCTCGAGTTACGCACTTGCAAACAGCCTCAGAGAAAGTTTGCTTTGTAGGAGAACTTAGAAATGTTAAACATGTATGACAGACATAGGCAAAGTTACATATGCATATATGAAACTTGAGAGCCGTAAAACCCTTAAAAAAAAACATTCCCAGTAATTTCTGACTTGTGCATCAAAGTTCTATCCCTGAATATATCAGTTACATCTACCATTCTCACTGATTTTTAATGGGAAGTTTAGGTTAGTCAATGTATCAGATACAAGGAAGTCTGGTACATAGTCTTAAAGCTGCAAGTTGCATGGTGTCTGCAACAACTATTTGGTACCACAAATGGTCAATAATTTAGATGGTTATAAGTTAAAAGAACATGAATTACTTCATGTAATTAAAAATCACACCAGAAGCCATGAGATTAGACGTAGGCATTCATAGTTGAAAGAAAAAAGGAAGATAAAACGCCATGCAGGTCGCAAGCCAAGTGAAAATGCATCTTTTAAGTAATGGCTTTAAATAGCGTCTTGGCTTGGTTTTTTGTTTAATTTCTTGTGGCCTTTCTTCTTCCCTTCAGACGTCGACGACGAATCGCCCCATGTATTTAGCGAGGTCGACGAGCACTCTGTTTATCAACCCCCGGACTCTCTCCAGATACCGCAAGAGCTTGCCCGCAACGATTCCAGTCAATCTCTACCAGACAGTGACTCATCAAGCAGTCAGGATGTAAGATCATTTATTATATTAGAGAATTCCCCCCCCCCCCTCGTGATACTACAAATGATAAATTCTCTCATTTTAAACTTAATTAGCTGCCAAAAAAGCTAAGTTGTCATCATCTGAACAGGCTTCCTAGGGTCTTAGAAAATTTGGTAAACCTCACGAAAAACTTGATAATCAATTTCCAGACCCGCAAATGTCATTAATTTTAGGTAAGAAATGTCAAAAGTCGTGCAAATGTCATGGAAAGTCATTCCCAGTATTCCTGGCTTCCTTATCAAAGTTCTGCGGCTCAGTAAGTATTATGTTAAAGGCATTGAAGACTCGCGCACAAAGAAACGTCTCATGCCGGTAATCTGACCTAGTTTCGAATGAGGTGTAACAGAAGTGTTAGACACCACCATCGACCCCAGAAAATACACACACAGCTTGCAACCGTCGGTAATTAGACACTAGTGTACAGTCAATACATACAGCTACGGTCAATACCCACTACACAGTGTACATAGCTCCGTTGGAAATCTCAGGTCTAGATAAAAGATAAAAAGGTATCACGTTTTATTACTGTCTGCATTTTGTAGCGACACGAAACAAACTTCACTTGCAAGCAACGGAAAGTTAACTTTTTCAGATGGCGGCAAGCGGTTTGGGGCGAGTCTTCAATGCCTTTAAGTGTCCACAGTTTTCGTGGCTTCACTTCACTGCTATCCTTACAAGTCTCCATGCTACACATATGTGCTCAAATCTACCTAGCCTACAGAAATTAAGCTACATTTTAGCACTGTGTACTCTTTATTGACCTGCTTTAGGGTCGAAAAGTCCACTTCCTCTCCCTAAAAATGCTAAAGTGCTAACATTTTACCAACTTCTGTAGGCTAGGGAGATTTGAGTGCATATTTAGAATGGAGACAGGTAAGACAGTAGTCGAGTAAACACCAAACCAGTTCAGTTTTGAGGATTTTAATGGACCACCAAAGACATAGGGTAGCATATCATATCAGCTACATATGCCCTTACAGAATTTTAAAGCTTTTTATTCGTCCAGTCTTTACTAGCTTTGCTTACTTCAAAGTTTCATTTATCAGCTAAATTTGGTATTTTGGTGAGGAATTTAAAGGCCATAGTTGAGGAGAACAATTTAGAAATAGTACTGGGTCAGATCTAGATGATCAAGACACTGTGTCAAGCAGTAGTAAACTTACAATCAATACAAGAACTCTGGGGTTGAGCACCTGCGTGACATTATTTGTGCTTCATAATTCGTAGCGGAATTTCTGTCAGTTGAGTTTATCCGGTGAGTTTGTGGGTCATATATACCAAAACAGGGAAGAAACCTAATGAAGAGAAAAACAATAGTCTCCCGATGGATGGATGGATGGTTTCAGGTGCAAAAATTAAAACAATATAATAATAATGATTATGTAGAATGCACCTCCTTGGTTCCAGTATAGACCGATCAGAGAGGGATCAGAGCCAAGCTTGCTCGGATAAAGGATTGTTTTGTTCATTACAAAGAAAACCAAGGCATTTTTTTGCTCTGGTACAGTGATAAATACTTTTGAATTCTAAAAGATATTTCAAGAAGTCATCCTATCGCAACATAGTGTACTTATCACTTTCAAGGGTGCTGGAAAACAACCTATAGCAAATGATAAACTTCACTGCCACTGGAATACCCCTGTACAGCCTACTGTGTATCTTTTTGTGATTTTTTTTGAAACTCAACTTGACATTAAAGTGTGACCTATTTTACAAACTTACCAAAACATTTGGCTTGAAGTATTAAGATGGGTTAGATACATTTTCAAAACTTGCTGTTATCTATTGTATCGACTTCCTACTTACATTTTAACAGACTAAATTGATAAAACGCGAACAAATCGTTTGTTTTAATCCCATCACCTTACCATGGAGGCATGATAGGAAAAACAAGACAAATTATGAAAAAAAACGGTACATGAAATCCAATATCTATCTTTATTTTTTTTTTTCATTCGTGCTCATAGTCTTCACCCACAGATGAGGACTTACCATTCCATGTAAGATATTTTTTTTTTCTATTGTCACCAGATATTTTTGAGCATGGTAAGAGGGTATTTGCCCAGCCTGCCTCCCATGTTCCCCCCATCTCCTTGTTGTCCCTCTTTCTACGCTTATTTTCGTTTTTGTTCTCTAAAAAAAAAATCATCTAACAAAAACAAGCAAAAAACCCCCAAAATTCTTTCCCTTTCCTTTCCAACACATACAGTATGAAATGTTAGCACCTTCCTCAACTAATATTTCTTCACTTAAATGCAGTCTCTTCCTCTCCACTATTTTTTCCCCCTGTTTTGGGGGAAGGGGGAGGGGGGGAGCTAAAAAAGAAAAAGCTTTTTAATGTAGTCATAAAGATTACTTGATTTTTCTCTACTTGTGAGCCTTAAATAAATGTTTTGTCTCACAGACGTGGAGTCAGTCTGTTGCACGGCCTGCTTGACCTCCAAATATACTAGAAGTTGTGCTGACAATGGCCACCACGGGTCAAGCCGAGACATGTTCAAATCAACTGAAAAATCGACTATTTTATTTTTCCTCCTATTTTACATCTCTCCAATAAAAGTTAGTTTGATGCAGCTAAATGTATGAAAATTTGTTTGAAAATGCAGTTAGTAGTCTGTGACGGAAAAATTTTGTGAAACCTTTGCATGGTGCTTCAATGTTGAGCTTGTTAAAGTAGAAAAAAAGGTTTGAAAAACATTTGGTGTGCTAAACGTATGAGACATTTGAAGGTGATCTTCAAGGGAAGTATGAAGTGGTCATATGATTACAATAATCAGTCATGAAAGAAGCATTTTTCCCAATAATTTGCTATTATGTACATCTTCTTTGTTTTTGAGTGGGAGGGAGGGGGGAGGATGTGTGGGTGGTTAGGAGGCTTGTTATTGTCAAAATTCAGAATTTCTGCCATAAATTTGGAGTAAAGTCAGAATTCTGACTTCAAAAGGCCTGCCATTTAATGTTCAGTGCACCAGTGCTGTTGTTAGAACCTCTTGCATTACTGCAGTGACACAAACAGTACTGCTGTGCTACCTTGCAAAAGGTTGACTCTATAAACCTAACTACACTAGATGAAAGCAACGTTCTCCAATTTGGATTATTATTATAATCAGCTTTCGGATGATTTATTTCAACATCGAATGATTTATTTGCTCTCCTTTTTTATTTTATTTTATTTTGTAATTTCTTCCTCAAATATCAATCATGCATGCAGTCACATGCATATCATGTCTTAAAGTATGATTGTTAAGAAAGAAGGATCTCACTGTCTCTTTCCTTTAAAAGGAATTTGTCTCTCCCCCACCCCCCACCCCCCCTGCATACACATTAAAGCAGCCATTTGAGCTTAGTTTTCACCAAAATCTAACATAAAATGACTGGAAATACAGACGACAACGTACATTTATTCACCAAATGAACAATCATGAGTTTAAACGACTTATAGCTAATTAATCCATTTGGACAACATCAATATTAGCCCCAAATTCTAGCCTGCTAAAATTTGGTACTGTAGTTCCAAGTTCCAACATTAATGCTGCAATTTGTAATGCTAAATATATCTATGGTTGGCACTTCAACACGGTAGTTGTTATCCTCTGAAAGCTGCAAATATAAAGACAAATTTTTGGTAGAAAATGGCTTATTGGCCAATGGACATAGGACATACAGTTTCCTGTGCTCAACATACTGTATATTTTTGTCTTTGCTATTAGACACACTGTCCCACAAACTATTAAACGTATGAACTCTCTTCCATCCAAAGACCTGAAACGTTCATGCCTCATTTTGCCTTCACATCCTGGGTGATTTAGTTGGTGAATGAATCTAAATAGAGAGACTTTTGTTAAGAGGAACCTCATCTTCTTTTATACCATTCAGAGGAAGGAACCAAATTAAACCCCCGTACAGCTTTAAACTGATGCCTAACTTGTCTCCCCCCCCCCCCCCCTGTTTCGTAAATCCAGATCAAAAAAATAAACTCGTAAATTAGAATGTTTTATTGTAGTAATAGTTTCTCCATTTCTTGCACATTCTCTCAAATAGCATGTGAGGGTTTTCCTCTCAGAGTAATTACAATATGGGTGCAGTACATCCATCACCGATATAATAGCCTGATTGGCACCTAGGTGGTGCTTGGAGCCTTGATTTGTGGAAGTGGAAAGCTCATAAAATATTCATTGATATTACTCAACTGTATAACCTCATCAGGGATCCTTATATTAATGGAATCATTGTATGGTATAGGAACTACATTCGAAGCTGGATTATTCAGCCATTTTTTGGGAACTGAATTAATTGTCTGGGTATGGCAGAAATTCTGATAGTTAAAATTATTCTAAATAACAATAAATTATACTTGCAATGATACTGTGTGTCTATATATATAGCATAATGTGTTTTTAAATAGTCAATGTAAAATACAACCCATTAATATCCACCATTCTTACATAAATATAGACAAGAATGATATGTGTTCCCACCCTACAGGGAATAATTTATAAACACAGGAAATAATGTATTGGTTAATCGTATAAAAGCAAACTGCTGCAGTACAAAATGGGCAAACTGCTCTATAAATGTAAAGCTGTGTAGTTTTGCTCAGGGTTTGTACATAGCTGCATACAGTAGTATTTTCAAAAGACAATATTCAGAGCCAACACTCAAAAGTCTAACACTAAATGATTCAATGAATTTCCTAAAATATCCTGCACTGCATTATTGTTACATTACAGTACATAATGTCCTTTCATTTATACAGTGTGTAAATTCAACTTGAACAAGATGCAGACCTTAAAATAATGTCTTTTTGAATTGCTTTAAAAATTTAATTTACACAAAATTTTGAAATTAATTATAGTGACCTTTTATTCAACTTTAGGACTCATTAGTTTAGTGTGATAATTCAAATTTATGCTAATTTACTTTCATATTATATAAACTAAATTTAAGTAAGACCAAACAAAGCTGCTTACAAAGTAAAATTCCAAATTAAATGGACAATGAAAAAAAAAAGACTGGGAAATTATAAGCAATGGTAAAGTCTAGAGCAAGGAAAATTGTTTGCTAGAATGGGATTTGGGCCTGTTATCAGCAAAACAAGGGCTGTTTCTAAGGATCCCCACCAGCCTAATTCTGGGTTGGATAGCTGAGTAGGATGCTAGGTTTGTCACTCTTAGAGGTCACTGGTTTGAATCCCGTTCTAATCAAGAGTTTCTTAGCTCCTTTTCATAAATAAATGTCAAGGGATACTTTAGTTGATTGCTTTTTGCACTGCTAGTTTGTCTATGTACAGCTGTACTAGTACATCGTAGGCTTCATATTCCATGCAGTGAAATGGAGAGTAGAAAATGGAGCATAGAAAACAGAATGTAGCAAATAGTAAAAGTATAGTACTAAGGAATATATGGTAGATATAAATTATGGAAGGCAGCTGCATGATTAGTAATTGTATTGACTATGATGGTTCTGTTTATGGGATAACTCATTCATCAGATACTATACATGGATATATGAGTCAGACCAGTAATGTGAGAAGATGTGTAAAACTTTCATCAAGGCTTGAAAGCATAGAAAACAGAATGTAGCAAATAGTGTAAGTATACTAAGGAATACATGGCTGATATAAGTTATGGAAGGCAGCTGCATGAGTAATGCTATTGACTATGATGGTGCTGTATAGGGATAACACATTTGTCAGATACTATACATGGATATATGAGTCAGACCAGTACTGTGAGAAGATGTGTAAAACTTTCATCAAGGCTTGAAGTTTGTGTTTCAGCTCTAACAAAGCCTTGTGTAACATAAAATATGAATTGCCAGCGTGTTGGCATTCGGTCGTAGCATTACTCATTGTCGATGCATCCGTTACTCATATCAAAAAGGTACTTTACGTCAAAAATTAGGTTGACGAGGGAGCTACATCAATCCTCCAGGCAGGCTATATGTACGATGTCATCTTTTGTGTGACATCTTTTGTGTCATCTTTTGTGTTTTAAGGTGACAGGCAACTGTTGGTCTGAATGAGATCATCTCTGTCGTTTAGTAATATTATTGACTGAGGCTTGAAACGATGGATTTTGCAGCTGCTGCAGCTTTTCTTGTTGACACAGTAGTACCTCACCTAGTCCTCAGCTAGTAACTCAGCTAGTCTCCAACTAGTACCTCAGCTAGTACCTCACCTAGTCTTCAGCTAGTAACTCAGCTAGTCTCCAACTAGTACCTCAGCTAGTACCTCACCTAGTCTTCAGCTAGTACCTCAGCTAGTCTCCAACTAGTACCTCAGCTAGTCTCCAGCTAGTACCTCAGCTAGGCTCTAGCTAGTACCTCAGCTAGTACCTCACCTAGTCTTCAGCTAGTACCTCAGCTAGTCTCCAGCTAGTACCTCAGCTAGGCTCTAGCTAGTACCCTCAGCTAGTCTACAGCCTGTTTTGTAGTATACTTTACTTAATGCATTGAGCTATATGTGCAGGACAATGTAGGTATTTCTCATGGCAAATGCAGGTAGTATCAGTAATGTGCAGGTAGTTTCTAGACATATATATGCAGGTATACCTCTGGACATGGTATTGACTTTTAACTTGACAATTGTGGCATTAAAATGATTCTACTATCATTTGCATTTACTGCTCAGATGTCTTTTTTCTGCAGTGATATTCTTGTCTACATACAGCAACTTTGACATTTTTGTGTATGGATTGGTACAGTAGCTTACATGGTCAGTAGTATACTATATGTACGTATATATAGTGAACTACACCAGTAGTCATGTGGACCAGACAATTGAACCTTACAGCACTCTCTGCCTCTCACTGTTTATCAAAGTCAGCCATGTTTTTACATGGCATGAATTAGAAAAAAAGAAATGAAAAACAAGGATTATTTCTCCAGAAACAAATTGATAACTTTCTAATCATTTGTATTGATATTCGATCATTCATAATGAAGGTTCAATGCCCTGATCAAATATTGCTTGGAGAAAACTCAAAAGAACATTTAAGCATTATAGAGAGAAAACAAATAATAATTTCTAAATAATCTACTTCAGGCTATGTTTTGATCATTAATTAGTCTCCTTAATTACCCAACTGCAATCACAGAAAAATGAAACGTTTGAAGGAAAAGAAAGTTCCAGGATAAAATCTATGCTTATGATATAACTTTTCTATGCAGTTTTTAGTTGCACGGTTAAAGCCATGGCATTTATCAAGCCTGGTTGAGCTTCACATGCATCTCCATTCTTTCAAAAGTTTCAGACAAGGCAGCACTGTTCTGCCAATGATGTTTCAATTATACCTTGCACAAATGTTGAGTGAGACTTAAAGAACTGTTCCTGATACATCTTCTTGTTAGCTTGAAATATCAATATTGCTTTTAGTGCTGCTGTACGTTACATAGAAAGTATTGCAGTTTGGTGGTATTATACTTTGAGTAATGTCCAAACCCAAACTGGCAAAATGTTTTAGCTGGAAGCTTTTCACTGCCAAAGAGGGATTTTGTTTCATCCTTCATTGACTTTTGTTAACCAGCTTTCTTCTCAACAAGTTTATTCAAGCAACAGATGCTAATAATTTGTTAGCATCAATTGTACTTTTGACTACCAGCAAGATTTAGCACTTACTATATACTTGAAAGTTGAAATACCTCAGAGAGAATTGCTGCACTTGAATTTCCTGGTACCTGATGCAATATTCTTACATTCATTTTGTAATAGATATTACAAGTATTTACAAAATCCATCCTTGCTGGCATGATTTCCTATACCTAAAATTCCTTTCAGTAATTCTATAAAAATGTAATTTTTTTTTTATATTTTTCATTTTTCATATCTATTTGTCCTATTGAAATTTTTCCTGGTATTTACTCTGCATAATTGACCTTATGATTTGTGATCTTATTACAAAAGGAAGTAGAGAGTTCTTTAGTTGGAAACTTTTGCAAATTCTGAAGCCTTGATTATAGCAAAGATTTTTTTTTTTAAACCGGAGAATTGGATCGGCATAATGCTAAGCCATAGGAGTACTATGCATTAAGTCCTATACTTGATATTTCTAGATCAAACAGTAAGTCTGGGTCCAAACGGTACATATTATATTGCTATGTTAACCATGGGTGGGCACAACATTTATCTGGTGGGTCGCAAGCTTGTACACGTGTGCCAACATGCTGTAACACTTTGGTAAGTACATACTATGGTGGCAAAAATGGTATATAATATATGATATGGGAATCAAAAGGTTTGCACTTTTTCCATCAGTTGTATTGAAATGTCCTATCACAAATATTGTTCACAAAAAAACAAAAAAAAAACAAATGTGCATTCCATATTTCTTGATTTCGTTTGCTACCAAGTAACCATGGTCACATAATCAGGACATTGAAAACCCTTCTTGCACATCTTTGCTGTAAACCATTTCATTATACCTGACTGTAGTTTTTAGTGTTGAGTTCAGGAGTTGTAATCTTGTCACAGTAAAAATTTTGACCAAACAAGTATGGCTTTCATAGTACAGTATGTGGAGGAATTAATGGTATCAGATAACTTTAAGTTAAAAATAATAAAGTTTCTTCTCTGAGCCAGTTTGCATGGTTTTCTATACTTAAAATCTGTACATATGAGACTTGTGTCATTGCAGCATTCAGAAGTTTAACACTGCTGGGATATACAGTATATAGTTCTTGGGCGTTGAAGGATTTGTTGCTTTGCACAAATTTGCGAGTAAATGCTGCATTTGAAAACAATTTTTCTCCTTCTGTTAACTATGGGAGGATCGCTGCATGGTTATTTATTTATCAGCTAGGAAAGCTCCTTTAAGACTAACTTTTTCATACAGTAGTTGTTTTCAAACTTGCCTAGTTTGTTTCTTTATCACTTTCATCACAATGTCCCCTGCAGTGTTTTTTCATTATAAATGAAAAAATTACCACAAATTTGCCCCTCCTTATTTTTTCTCTCTCTATCTTGTGCTTGCTGCATGCTGTGAATCGTTTTCTTGTTGTTGTGCTCGATCGAGTAATCTCAGATTTGCAGTTTATATAGTCAAAGGCTTATAATTCTACCTGCTGAGCTACTGCACATACATGTATTAAATATGTCTACTGCATAAAGTACTGTTTGTCTGGAACTACTGAACATACATACATAAATTATGCAAATTAGATTGTGCAACATAATTGGGAAAGAAAGAATATATAGTTGCTGTAATAATTACAAATTGTACAAAATGAATGATCCTCTTTTCAAACATGTACCGTAAACATATGGCACAGCTTGTAATGATGTATAAAAGACAGCAGAACCAGTGCTGGCTAAATTTCTGTCGTATGCTCTTCAAGTTGCACTGCCCCAATCTCCACCCCACCCCCTCCCTCCCGTCATACATACCCCACCCTTCTCCATCTCTACCCATTTCTTCAAGTAAGCCTCTTATTTGTAAAACAATTTCATTTGAGCTGGTTTTCCATCAATATTGCCTGGAAAGAAGCATGTCTTTGTTAAAGATGTTTTTCAAATAGCTGATAGTTAATTGTTTCATCATCACTAAAAATTGTCAACTACTGTATTTGCCGATAAATGCATTGAAGAAACTGACTGAATATATATTTATATATATATTTATATCATTAATTATTATTACAAATTACTAATGAAATTTCATACATATTCTGCTCATTATTTAGGCATACTCACTATGAGGATGCATCTAGTCATTGTTAGCCCTTCCACTTTAATGGCAAAATATAACAAATTCCTCCGTTATTTTTGGTGTACAAAGTCCAAATAGACTGTTATATTCGACCACTGCAATTCAGCTGAAACTCATTAACCTTACAATATATTCCTTTTGACTCTAGTGTATTTTGTAAGTTTCAAAAGATCAACTCTGTCTTAACCATTAATACCAACTCCTCGAAAATCATTTTTTAATACATTCAATCAGCTCACTTTTGAGGGGTAGAGCACTGTTCAATGGACACATTCTAGCTTGTTGTTTGATTTCCACATTGATTTGAAGTGTCTCAAAAGCTCGGACAGCACTTGGTTCAATCAGGACTTTCTCGTATTAAAGGTTTCCTTTCCCATCAATTGCCATTTAAGCTTCTTTGACCTTGTTTAGCTACATTTCAACAACAAAAAACTAATAAGAAAAGAGGTTTTCACTTAGATTGCCATTCTTCTTTCGTACCCATAGATGCACATGCCTCGGGATCTTTCGGTGTCAAGCTTCGACACGGATCAAGATTTAGAAGGTTCCATGCTGGACTCCGAAACGGGGACTCCCCGTAGACGTCGTAAGAAGTCGAGCAACGACGGAAGGAATTCGCCGTCGTTCATCGATAAAGTGAACGCATTCTTCAGATCCGATTCCTCGGATTCGTCGACTCCCCCGAGTCCGACTAAAACGAACAATAAACCATCCCTCTTGAACGGTCTGATGACCTTTGCGCTCGACCCAGGGGCCAGGGGGGACATGCCAACCTCGCCCACGTCTGTGAAGAGCGAACGGAATGGTTATCCGGCGAGTATCAGGTCCGACCCTGGTCCTCCCAGAAAGTATTCCTTTAACAGCTCTGCAACTACAACCAGCATGGGACTACCTCCAAGACCAAAGAAAACCAATAGTTCCTTTACAAGAGGTGCGTAGTTTGTAATTTTATCCCTCATTCCAACAGTAATTCAAGCAGGGGTGGCAGAAAAAGGGTATGAATCTAAAGGGGCACTAACAGGGAGAGGCAGTGGGAGGTGTGATTCCAATTTCAGGAAGGGGCTAACAGCAAAGTTATCTTAAAACATTCAAACAGAGTGGTACCTCAGTGCATTGCATCATACTACAAATAACAGTATTTGAATGTTTAAGAGAAAACTTTCTGACTTTTTTTTTCTAATTAAATGTTTACGTTTTTCAATGAAAGGATAATTTTTTAATAAGGAAATGGCAGTGTCAAATTTTAAATTAATATAAATTTTCTTTGAGTTTAATTGGCCAGAAAAAGAGAATGTGTCATACCATCATTATAAAGTGGGTGTATATTTTATATCTATTGGTTATGGTTTTGAATGAATTACTCTCTTGCAAAAGTAGTAAAATGTTTCAAAAATTATGATTGTACAAAATGTATGTTTTGGTTGTAAATTCTGAATGTTGAGAAACTTTGACCAATCGATGTTAAATCTACATTATAACAAAGTAAAACACTACTTTTTTTGTACTTACTACTCATTGTTTTTAACATCTTTTCTTCTCAGATACACGACGAATGATGGATGTGAGAAATAGAATCAAGCACAGGAAACTATCTCCTGCCAATGATAGACCAAACAGGTAAAGGCTAGAAGTATAAGAAAGGGGAAGGTGGGGTTGAGGGGGGGGGGGGAGAGAGGTCGTGCTACAAGGACCAAATTACCTGCTCAGGGATGGATCCCAGGAGTTTAGAAATGATGGGGTGTAGCTTTGGGGTTGTTAAAGCTGACTCCCATTTAGAGGGAGTTAGAAGGTCCCCCTTTCTCTTACAAGATATTTGACAAACCACCAAAAATTTCCTAATTTCCAGTTGTACAAAAAATATTTGAGACAAATGAACAGTTTACAAAATCAATAGAGCAAAAATTGTGTGTTTGACTGTTATGTTATGTAAACTTGGACAAGGGAGAGAGACAAAATAGAGCGATAGATTCTTAGTTTGCAAGAAAATTTATAAATGTTTAATACTACCTTGCATTCTTTGCTTATACTTGTTTGTTGGTCTTTTACCCTGCGATATTCTGTGATGCAGAAAAGCAATTATTCAAAAGTAATAAATCTTTGACAGATTCGTATATAAATTGTTGAATCTCTGAGCATTTTTGTCAAAGAGAGAAGGGTTACATCTTTATAAACCAATGTGCTCGTCCAAGATTCATATGTCAGAGGTTCGACTGAATTATTTTGTGTGGTCATATAATACCTTTTATGACATTTCCACATATTTAAAGGTAAATCTTTTGAATTAACAAGTTTACTGTGAGAATGACACTGACTTATTTATTAAGTCTGGGAAACTTAATTTAAAATGAAAAAACACAAGCAGCCAACCTTTGATTATTTGCAGGCTTCTGAAATTGAATCTGAATTTCACCTTTTTCCTTTTTCCTGTTTTTTTGTTTCCTTTTCATCTTAGCGAGGATCAAGTCTTCTTGAAGGAAATAACAAGAGGTGTCCTGGAGGGGAACAACGTAGGATGGTTGAACTGGCCGAGGTTAAAGAAACTCATGCAGAATGAGAATTTAAGGGCTCAAGTCATTAGTCAACTGAATCCACAGGACAATACCATCAAGGAAGAACACATCGATGATGTGGTAAGATCTTCTCTTTATATGAAGGAGCGTAGATACTTTGCGACGTTGAGCGGGAAAAGTATGAGGAATGTCGGAAGGGTTCATTTAGATAAGATGGTGTTGTGAAAGATATTTTTGGAATGATATTTCTCATACTGTAAACTGAAATAGAGTTTATACAGACCTGTTAGTCGTTGGTGTTAAATGTTATGTGATATGGATATGAAAAAGACTTTACTTTCAGCTTACTGGGTGTAAATATCAGGTCAAATATCTTATAAATATATTGTCAAATATCTTGTCAATATCTTGTCAAATCTTGTCAAGTACTCAATAAAATTGTTTTCGTTCTTTTTAAAAAAGAAACTCATCAGATTTGGCGATGGATTGAAGTTTATAATTTGATAACTCATACTTTTTATCAACATCATGTACAGGTTTTTTTGTGACAGCATCAACAGGTGTGTTTACATCAGTCACATATTACATTATATTATCTATGTATCCCTTTAGGACATGGATCATGTATAATTCAAAACATCTTCATATCATAATCTGGTGAACCTTTTAACATTCCATAACATATGAACATGGTGAGGCCCAAATGGCTTGTAACTTACAGATCACGTCCGGTGGGTGATGTCTGCATTACTATGGATGAGTTGCATCTCCCGCTATTAAAGCTAATTAATATTCAATTCTCCATAATCTAATGTATTCCAACCTGAGCAACATTCTGATCTGCGGTATAGATCTGGTAGATTTTACCTACGTAATAGAAAATAGCTGAAAGTCCCAAATCTGACAAATTACGTTCCAAAGTTTCATATCATCGGCAGGGATGTGCTCAGGAATATTTGAGGGCCGGGCAGATTGTGCGGTAGTGTGATCCACACCCTGGGAGAGGGATCTCATGGGTGGGGTACCCCCTCCCCACTGTACAAATTTTGCACATGAAGTATGCTTAGGTGATGCTATTTTTCCTATTCTGTGCCATGTATTCTCCCAGATTTTGGGTATGGTAAAATTTGTTAAATTATCATGAAAAAAGTGCCGGGCGGAAATGTTTAAAATACTGGTTGTGCTGGGCGGCATTCAGAACTGCTAGGTGCAGCCGCCCGGTGCCGCCCAGTGTGAGCACATCCCTGTATCAGTTATTAATGAATTGTACTGTTACCTGGCTGACATGTTCCTAGGCCAAGTATGCTTTACCATTATGAATATTCAAGACATAAAAGTCTGCACCATTATAGATGGGGGAGCTCAATTTCATCGTTGATTGTGTACCATTTTGAATGAGTCGTTACTTCAAGGAATTCTGTTGCAGATAATGGAATAATGTGTTAGCTGTAATCGTAATGAAAATTTAACCACTAGCAGCAGCTGCCTCAACTATACTTTTTTTAATTTATTTATTTAATTTTATTTTTTACCCCTCTCTTGTCAATCAATAGAAAGTTGAAAAGGCTGTCTATAAAGGGATGGTCTCAATCCTGAGAGCCATAATCAGCGGTATAGAACACTCCTATGAGAACCACACTCCAGGAGGGATGGCGAGCACCTTCGCCCTACTGGAGATGGCCCACACCCACTACTTTGGCAAGGAGCCCGAGAAAGTCGACCGGCGACACAAAACACGGCATCACGCGCCACGACCAGAACCGGGTGGGTACCCTCGTATTAACATGCTGCCGCCACGCCCTCGTAAAGTGATCAATGCCAACAGTCTCTCGGGCCCCGGTGGTGGTACCCAAAGATTACCAGATAAAGTCGAGGCACCCAACATGCCCTCCTCGACTGCCCCCATGCCTCCAGCGGCTCAGGCTGCCCCTATACCACCGATGGCAGTGAAAGTACAGACCAGAAGTATGAGCGCTGATGGGATCGGTGAGGAGGTGTCCGTCCGTGAATAGTAGATTTGGTGTCGTCGTGTTTTAGTGGATTAGTCATATTTGTACCCCCCCTTCACCCCCTTCCCCCCAGTCTGCCTGTTCAGTGCCCTTTGCGTAGTAATTGTTCATGTAGGGAAGTATTCTGTTTAGCTTGTTTTTTCTAAGAAGTTCACATCCTGTGTGTTTGCATAGTTTAGTAGTCTATGTGCACCCCCCCCCCCACCCTCACCCCAGTCACTTTGTGGAAATCTTGTCTGTAATTGCTTGTTGATTAAGTGGAAAACCCCAAATTCTTCTATTTACAAATGTTTTCCGATTTGATATTGCTACACCAGGTGATACATCAGATTTGTCTAACGAACAAACTACGTAAGAATATAAATATTGAACTAAAAACATTAAATATGTTTCAAAGTTTACATCGAAAATTACTGCCAATAATATCGCAAGTAGTTAACTTAGAAAACCCACCTTGGCTTCTTGTCAGCCAGTAAGATATTAACTGCACAGAGTAAATTACTGATTTTATTTTTGATCAGTTCTGGATATTACTTCACCGAAACACTTGTACCTGTTTTAACTTGGCAAAAGTCACATTCAGAAATCAAATAGGACATTTTAAATAGTTTTGAAAGATTTCTTCCGTTATTAAATAAAAGAAAACTTGACTGGTCAAACTAATCAGCTGAGTTGTTCTACACTTTTCAAAAAAAACATTTTTTCCCACCTCATATTTCATCACCTCTCATGGAATAGAACTTAATTAGTACATATTATAGCACTTCAACCCTGTTCTTCACCAACCTAGTACCCTCCTTCTACTGCTCCCTTACCATTTCACGGTAGTCAAACTTAGTTCTACGTCCAACCGTTCGTGTTTGTAATACACATGGCCAAATTGATTCATGTTATATGATCTGTAAATATCCTCTTACACTATTGATTTAACAGCCATCTATCACAAAGTTTATAATTTTTCTTGCTTTCTGCAAACACCATGAGTAGTAAAACAGTTCGCTTATATGGTTGGAGGCTGTTTAATATCGTTAATGTAAAAAATGATTTGGTCGAAAGGATGGGCATCAACATTCGGTGAATCCATGTTTATATAGGATCACAATTTTGGATTTGAATATTTGCCTGTCGATGTGATTGTGCTTCAAAAACAGATGTAGTTTAGCCTTTGTGGTTTTCTGTTTGTAGATTTAACAATCTCTAGTTTTTATAGAACTCGAGTTGAGGTTTTGTTGTATTCATTCATCCTCTTCAACCAGCTGGTTGGCAATGCATTCATAACATAACATCTCTAGAAATGTAAATAAACTTCAGGGCTAAATAATTCGTAAGATAAATAGCTTCAACTTCACGACAGAGTTTGTTAAAACCTGAAATGAAGTCCTCGTACTGTTCAGACATTTAGCATTAGCCTGTAAAACTGTCAATCAAATTTAAGATTTAACTGGTGGGGGAGTCTACATTGCATAAGAAATAAGAATCATTGTTGACTTTGTTTGCTGTAATGAAATGTGAGTGCTAAAGTGTACCACAAAAATTGTACCTCTTGAGAGAAGAAGAAGAAATACTTTAGGATAATCATTACAAACTATAAACTTTATTCAGGGGTGCATTAAAACCAAATAATCATCCTTTTTTTTTTAAATATGTTCTCTTTCCCCCTGTACTAAAGTGTATATATTTTGAAATTGAACCCACTATAATAGCATCCAGCTGGTCAAGTTTTACATTTCAATTCCACATTGTGTACAGTATGAGATGGCATACTGTACATACATACTTTAGAAAGCAAGTCTATATGACTTGAATTGGCCAACTGAAATTTGACAACATTAAACTAAAATATATTTGTGGGGCAGAGGGTAGGATGTTTCATAAAGATGACTTCCTAATAAAGGTAATCTATGGGTCCCTCCCCCAGAAAAAGAACTAAAGAGTTGTGAAATGGTGCATTCTAAAGCATATTTAGGCTAGAAATTAGCTATGTTATTAGGTCTACAACTTAGGTCTACAACCTACTAAAGTCTACATGCAAGGTTGTGCTGATAACTACTGTCCATGTTTTGTGTGGGTAGATAAAACCGGGGAAGGAGATGTTGCGGTGTACACACCAGGATCTGGGCCTGCATATTATTCGAGGATGAGTCAGGGTCACACCCTCCTATGCATACTTTATTTCAGTTTCATGAATATTGGCAAAGTACAGCCGGTACTTCTTTCTGACATTTTTTCTAATGCTTTAAGCTCAGTGTCACTTAGGAAGATGGACAATAGTTTTGCACCAGAACAATGTGAAAATTCCTCTAAATACCCATTGGTGGCCCTAGAGAGCTAGAGTACAGCGGCCAATGAACGTGTCAACTTTAACCATCGATGCTGGGTAGATGCTGGCTGATATATATGTGTGGGGGACTTGAAGCAGTACGCTATCGAATTTTATCAGAGATGCCTTTTGATCTTTGACACTAGGTTCATATGTTGTTTATAATTACTAATCAGATTCTAATTTGTGCTAGTTTTTGTGTCCATGATCCCCAATGTATTAAGCAATTTAACTGGTATTCAGAATTGCTCCAGAATTAAATCTGGAGCCTGTAGGTGCTCCAGAATTTATTTTGTCACCAACATGGAAATTATGAAATGACAACGAAAAGAAGTTGTGCATTCACTTTGCATTTGTACATTCTTCTTAAAAACTGAAGAAGTACCGATGTCTTTCCTGTATTGAATAGCATTGGACAGGAAATACTAGGAATCATTGCTGGTAGGAAGATGATGGGAAACCAACAGTAAAAGTTTGGTTTCTTCTTTTGTCTGCCTATCAGGGAATAATTTATCCAGTATCGCAACGCGAAATGCTCAAAATGGCCAAGTTACCAAACAAGACCAAAGATGTATGGCAATTTGGTAGGAACCATAGTATTTTCTATGAAATAAGTTTTCATAACTGTCAAAAGTGCTAAACTTCAAAACACTTAAGTATTCATTTCATATGCCTTTTTTTTAAATATATTGTATCACATTTGGTATGATCCCTATTCTATGTCATTGTGTTTCATTGTAATTTAACTTTATCCTCTCTGAATATTTTCCTCTCCTGTCACCATGACAGCAGTTTCTGATCAACTGAGACAAGACGAGACATCGTTAAACGGCTCGTTTGATGTCGTTGATGAATCGGACGTTCCCATCGGTAGTAGTACCGGTGCAGGAGTACACGGTGCTGTGGGTATCGCAACGGGCGTGGCAGTCACAGGTAACAAACTAACAAACATACATCTTGATGTCTTGACAGCTTCTAATGTTGTATCAACTCCTTAGTTTGAAAGTTATTTTGAAAGAAACCTCGCTTTGAAACGTACAAGTATACTGTCCTTTCCATTAAGGAAAAGTTCCCCAAGGAAAGTAGTTCTTACAAAGGCAATAAGTGTTATAGGGATGGAAGGAGTTGCAGAAATTGAAAAGCCCTTTCAGTTAGAAAAAAAAAGAGATTCCCGTGACATTTGCTATGCTGAATCTGGAATTATTTTCACCTTCATCAGATACCTAAGTTTTCATTTGGGTTTTTATTTTTTACTGGGGGGGG
>KN885931.1:48034-60421 GCA_000934455.1 Apostichopus parvimensis | reverse complement strand
CCCCCCCCCTCCTCGGTTATCAAAGCTCTAATTCAATTTAACCTAGAGATACCCCCTCCAATCCCCCTCTTCTAGTCATCACCACCTCTTTCGGTATCTCTCTCGGAAGTATTTATAATCCATTTGAACATTCTACATGCCCTTCTGTAAGTCAACCGCTGTTTGAAGAGAATTAGAAGAAGGAAAAAAAGGACGGAGAAAATGTTTTAATTGGTACAGTATGCACGGTTCTGATTTACGTCCCTTACTTACCAGTCAACACATCTGTCAGTTGAAGAATGAGAATTGACTGTCCTCAATCAAAGCATTTACTTTGAGTGATTAGCACCAATTAAAAGGTCTTGAGACAATATTATCTCACATTTGAATGAAGTGAATAAATATACTGGGCGAAAAGAGAGACTTGAGTTTTCCTTAGGAATCGTCGGTGATTGAATGTTCTTGCTAATGTTGAGTGAAAATTGAATAACATTTTGTTACGCCGGTGTGAGCCTTTCATCGAGTTCTGAAAACTCACGCAAATCTTTACCCTATTAACAAGGGGTGAAACATTGTACAAGGGGTTGTTAGCAGATCTTGTTTCAAGCTCGATAATATTAATTATACTTAAGAGGGAGGTTAGAGGTGTCGATTGAAATCTTAATCAGCCTTGATATCTCACCTATCCTCACATGGTCCTGTTTTCAACGCCAGCTCGTCATCTTGAGGCGGGGGGGGGGGGGGGGCCTCACTTCAGAGAAAGTTATATCTCTTTCTCTCTATCTCTTTGTCTTACATATATTTTATCTTGAGAGAGCTTCGATTGATCTGTGGTTTTCAGTTTTTCTTTCTGTGTGTGTTATTTTCTTTTCTTTGAAATGATCAAACACGCAATTTGTTTGCTGGCAACAGAGACACATCACCAAGAAGAAGAAAGCTGAGAGATGGAATAGCAACCATGTCTCTTTATTTTTCAATCATTCTCTTGTTATCTATACATCAAATGAAGTTTAAACATATGTATATTAGCCAAATGATACATTTAGTCAAACTCTGTATCGACAGTTCATTTTAATCAAGTGAATTCAATATACTGCAATATCGATTTTTTTTTTATATATATATTTTTTATATCTAATCATTTATTAATTTGTTTGTTCGTTATTAATTTTTGTCTCGTGTTTATTTTCAACTTGTTAATTCCCTGTATGTGCATGTGTTTGTATGGGTGTATGTGTGTATGTATGTTTGTTTGTTTTTCTGACTGTGCTTTGAAGCAAATATTATTCAAAGCAGAAGTACTAGCATAATAAAAATACTGATATAAATTACGAGGAATAGAAAACGTTAACAATTTGACCGAATCAAATTCAAATAAATATCTTTGCCTTGTGACCAATGATTATTAAACCATGCAAACGGGGGAAAAATTGTCTAAAATAATATGATATGTACCGAAAATGCCAATTTATGTGAATTTTGGGTCAGATGTACTAGGCCTAATTTCTGGCAGAACAGCGTCGTGGATTTTAAGCATAAAATAAAAACAGATTAAAATTAAAAACCTCAAAATGGGAAGAACAAACGTTCATTAATTTTAAGTTCGTAACACGTTATAGAGATATTGTGAAACCAGGTCATTATTTTCCAAATCAAGCGACTGACACCGCCAATAATTTTATACACAATAAATTTACCTTTAAAATCGTCTGCTATAAGCTGGCATGTATACTAGTATGAATTAACACCGTTTGCGATGTTGTATTTTGTTTATTTATCTAGGACGGACTACTATAGCCCTGTTTGCTTTTCAAAGTCGTGAAAGGGACAAACACGTACTGACCCTAGAGATGATGAAGTTTGTTATGAATTTAAATCTCTTTATCATACCTGTGACGTTTCAGCATTCTTAAAAGCCACTGAAAAATAAACTGTACTACTTTATGGACGTAATTTACTCATACCAGGGAGTTGTTATGGAAACAACTCCCTGCTTAAACCGTGAGATTATAGGGTATAGAGTTTATAAACTTTCTCAATACAAACATTACGTGCGAGACGAGCGGGTGGTGGTGAGGGGTGGGGTGTAGATTCCTGGATGGAAGTCTTTGACAAATAGAACTATATGTAAGATCTATTTAAAGCTACATGAATTTATTTATGATTTTAAAATAAATGAGAAAGATGAAATAATAATTTAGCAAACCAAAAATTGTCAAAATAATAAATATATTTCAATTTGGAAAGATGCAAGTGTAATGTTGTTTAATTCACAATGAGAGCCATATCATTTCCTTTAATGAATAAAAATGATAAAACAAATTCTAAATTAATCACTATAAAATAATAGCTTTAGCTGGGCTATATAAAATGTTCTAATCCGTCTGTGAAATCACGAATGATGGTACTGAGATCAATAACACGACACAATGATAACATCATTCCTTGATTGTAATACAGGCCTCTAATACCGTTTGATTTAAAAAGTTCAACTATCACCAAACTGCAGATATATCTTCCGATGAATTACCAACCCTTCCCCTGCCCCTCCGTAGAAAAGACAAAATCACAAGACCGTTTTGGGGTAAAAAAAAAAGTTTTTTTTTCGGCAAAAATGCTGAAGTTGCCAATATTAAACCTGGAAATAGGAGCAACAGTTTAACTGCACACAGTGATGTTCAGATTATCCGCCCTTAACCGTACGCAGTACGGTGACATGAAAATATGTTGAAGTTGGCGTTTTGCGTTGTTTGTATTTTGCAGGCCTTTTTGGCAAACTCACCAAGTACGGTATTTACTCATACTAACATTATTGAAATTGGTAATATACTTAAAGGCATTCTCCTATATAGTTTAATCAATAAATGAATATTCATGAGGGAGAGCCAACCAATCGTGTTACATTTTATATCGAACATTTTGTCCCCAGACACTTTTTCGTATTAGTATTATTACAACATACAAATTGTAAATTGAGAGACTTGATATTTTGTTACGCGCCTTTTCAACATGACATGAAATCTGGCTAGCCATACTAATTGACTATAAATTGCTAAGGATTTTTCAGTACCAAAATTTATTTCATAACTGTACCAAAGATTAAACCCTCTAGAACACTGTCTTAATTGTATCCCATTGAAATGTTATCTCGAAGTATAATATTCAGTGGATTTGGTAATATTGATGGCCTTTGGCGATAAAACTCCTAACAGCCGCTTAAAGTTGACAACTCGAGGGGGGTCTAACTGCCAATCAGGTACGTCAACGCGCGCTACTCTTTCGTCACCTTTTAACGTCACCCCGACAAAACTTGTAAACTGGTGTCGACAGGGTTCAACACCAAGCACACGAGACCCTCTGACTGGTTTATTCGACCCCAGGGAGTCTGTGTAGGTTGGAAGTAGAGGCCCGTGGTGATGAAAACGATTTAAGGAGTGTTCCGAACTTAAAATTTTGCAGGTATTATTATATATTTTCAGTGTTATATCGCTTTCCTTGAGTGCCTTGATCATAGAAAGAGGAAAGACAAAAAAAATATGTTAAAATAATTTGACCCGTTCGCTGTTCCGTTGATCTTGGACATCAAATTCAAGACTCGGCGTATGGGTATCAGTTTAATTAGCAGGCTCGGAAATCCATCTTGCTTGCGGCATCTTTTGTTATACCATACCTGTATATGAGCATTATGAAACGTAACATTGTTTTTTTTCTTTCCAGTGCTTCTGTTCAAGTAATGACTTTAAACATTGTTCATCTAATGTTGATATGTCAAAATCACCCCCATATAATAATAATAAAGAAGATAATGTATAAAATGAAGAGAAATTATGACTGTATTTCATGTAGCAGCTTTCGATTTGGAAAATATACATCTTTATAACAAGATACTGTATATATGTGTTTCATGTTCCAGAAAATTTGATAATGATATCAAAATGTTTTGTGAAAGCTTAATTGTTCATGCTTATCCATTGTCTTTCAAATTGTAATATCGTTTGGGAAAATTTTCTTTTCTTATCTTAGTTTCAAAAACAATAAACAAATGGGTATTCGAAAATGTCATCAAAAGCTGTTTGAGCGTGATAAATTCATTAAGATGTTATCAAAGATTTGACAATAAATGAAGGCTAAAAGAAAGAAAAAAAAAAGATGTTATCAATGACCACAAAAATATACATTTTTATTTTGGCCTCCAGGGGATTAGATTTAATAAATGTATTGCCAGTATTGCCCTTAATTTCAGAGTGCTAAACATTGCTCAAAGCTTTGACGAAAGTCTGGAAAATCTGGCTTAATTTACCGCTCAAGGACATTTGTTAAATTAAAACAATGAAATAATTTTTCAAAAAGAGGAATCGCTATGATGGGAGCAGTAAACTTGGTTCTTAAAGTTTGTATAGTAATATGAGGCACCTTTATTTTTTTTGGTAAAATTACTTCATATCAGGCATAAACGTAAAATATTGAAACAATAAGACGTTACATTAAAAGTTGTGGGACACAAAATTGAGTCCGGCGAGACTCGCTAATCAACGGAAACCAATGATAATTATTACCACATGAATCCCTCAGTTATAGATACAGAGGTATCGAGACGTGTGTTAACATCGCATGACTTGGTCGTCACAGCAACATGAAAGGGTCACCTCCTATATGTACGTAATAAACAGCTTTAACATGTGGTAACTCGTGGCACTTATTTACTGCCAATCTAAAATCATCAATTCGCCACGCGGAGGCAATGTACTTTTATGGAATGCTATTTTCGAGGGAAAGAATAAATTTGTCCGTCTGTGAAAAGCAGACAAACAAAAATAATTGAATACATGAAGTCTATATCGGTTTTGTTCTTATGGGTGAAGCAGCTTTTAAATAACTGTTGAGAAATGTCTGGCTAAGGATGTGCTCAGGAATATTTGAGTGCCGGGCATATAGTGTGATCCACGTCCTGGGGGAGGGGTCTAAGGGGTGGGGCGTCCCCGGCTCCACTTTGGAAAATGTTGGCAAATGAAGTATGCTTAGATGGCAAATGGTTTCTATCTTTTTCCTATTCTGGAGCTATCTTCCGTGCCAAGAATTCACCCTTAGTTTGGTAATGGTAAAATTTGTTAAATTAATCATAAAAAAAGTGCCGGGAGAATATGTTTAAAGTACTGTTTTGTACACAGATGTAAAAACCAGCAAACGATTAAAAAAAGAAAAGAAAAAAATACAACTTTTTACAGATTTCTCTTCCAAAGAAAATTAAGGTCGTTATTGTTGACTTTCTGACTTCTTCTTATCTGCCAAGCATTCTCTCGAGTTCCTCTATCCATTACTGCCTATGTATTCAGGTATGCTCCCTGCGGGCCTCGGGCCTTCAGTAAAGATAAACCAATCAAGGTTTCTTTATCGAAATGTAAATGCATTAGTTTTTTCTCGGTAGTTTATCTGTCGTCTGAATATAGTAGCTAATTACTTAAATTGTTTTTTTCAATAACAGAACATCTGGTGGCCCTCCGAAGGGTACAGACGGAATATATATACGTCAATATTATATTGAAGTGTTACCATGTATGCAGACTACGTGTTATACTATAGGTCGCGCAGATATACCTGTAAATCACCTACATAATTGATAATGAAAGCTTCAAATCTGGCGGAAATAGTAACATGATAATAATTAACTTGTGTAATGAGAAAAATAAAATACTCCCACAATACTAACCGCCGGGAGTCCATTTGAAAGAAAGTATGATCTACTAATTTATGTGGAAACGGAGAGAGGCGCCCTCAAAGAGGGAAGGGGTGAGGGAGGGGGTGATGAGGGGTGGACGGGCCAGAACAGTAGGAGGGGGAGGTTGAACAATCCGCCTCAATAAAAAACATAAAAAATCAGTGCAATAAGGTGTCCAACATCATTCTCACCCATATGAATAAAATGTTAACAGTATAAAAAGTGTTGCTAAGCGGAACGTTATAACAGTCATTTAAATCAAAAGGAACTTGGTTTCAACTACTTTTTGTTATTATCTTAGAGCAGCTTATTGAACGATATTTCACTTTGCAATTTGACATGAAACCTTGACTGCTCATGGTTAATCAGCTATATTGTGATGTGTAATATATTTGTAATATATATTCCGTAACGAAAAAAAATGTAAATGAGCAAATTTCAAATAATGTATGTCTTTGATCGATATACCTGCGCATGATGTGCGCATGCCCAGTGCCGACCCTGTGGGTAAGAATGTAATCGTGGGTAAATAACAATATGCCTATTGTAGGCCTATTGTCAATCTTTCCATTCTTTTCAATCTTTTCTCTCTTTTTTAGTTTATTTCTATCCTTCTGTATGTACTTCTCTCTCCCTTTTTGTTATCCTTTTTTCTTCTAAAAATATGGTACACAATATTGATACCTCCAACTTCTACATCAGATGTCTTTTGTAAGGAAATCAACTCATTTTTACTCGCTTTCTGTAACCCAATAAACATTAAGTATAACATGAATGCATATTAATACTGTAACGAGTCTTCAATTTGCTCATACATTTGATCCTGATTTATGTGATTTCAATGGAGCTACATGTCCATCATTGTATATATATATATATACCTCTTATCAAGAATCCTGAAGCGAGATAAACTATCAAACCCTCTGTTTCGTGTTTTACAGCACCATACTGCTAGGAGCTGAGATGCATTCGAAACTGTTATAGCTGTCAATACGGCTTTTAAGATTCCATCTTGATGTCATTTGGATACAGTTGATCAAACACCGATCAATTTAGCCCAGCCACCTCTACCAGGGGTGTATGTTACATCGCAGCGTGCATTGGAGAGATACCAAACAACTGAAAAAATAAGACTGCTTAAAATTTCAACACTTTTTTTACATTATCCGAAACAAAGAATTTACTAGTGATATTTCGTATTTAGAGCATACATCGGCTCATTTGTATCTAACTGGGGGAGCTTTCAACGTATTTATTTCACGATTGTTAAAAATACATGACAAATTTGTTACGCATCCTCCTGTGATTTTCAAAAATTGAGGGCGCAGTTTAATTTGTCTTTGTCATGTATATAAGTCGACAGTGATTTGCCGATTGTAGACGGTACTGTCATATTTATACATTTTGATTATTAATCCTTTCACTTTTTGATCAGTTTTGAAACATTTAATTCTAACTGATTGACTTTTCAATCTAATGAGTGTTTCGATTGATCCTATATCACGTGCTCCTTCAGTTAGTAGCGAGATTATCAATCAGTTTGAACTGCTTATCAGAGATTATCATTAATTGGGGAGGGGGACAGGGAGACCCATGAGTTTAAATAAAAGAGGAATGTGGCCTTATGGTGGGAGGGGGGGGGGGTTTAGCCGACTCCCATGTAGGGGAGTCTGAGGGTACTGGCCCAGATAAAATGCAAACTTTATTACGTAACATGTGTATTTCTGAGGCATATTTAGGAAAGATACCAAATTATATCTATTATTAGCTCTACATGCAAGGTTATGGTCATAACGTCGGTACTTTTAATGTTTTGTGTATAGGGTTGATAAAAGGAATTTGATCAATGATCGTCCATTTATTAATTCTGATATGATATAGTGTTCATTGATTTAATATATATTATATGAAATTTGTTAACACTTATTTTACTATATCTTCCGTCTTGTGTGTTTGTGTGGGTGGGGCCGGGGGGGGGGGTGGAGTGAATAGTTGTTGAATATATAATGGATCGTCAGCCGCTGATTTAAAACTGTCAGTGACATCTCGTAAACAGCCAATCAGTATATAAATTACCCGTGGTCCACTTGTTTATTTATGTCGGACCGCAACCAACTTTCTTGACTAGAACCGTCGGAAGCGGGAAAAAACAAACAGGAAACTAGTACACACGCCGATGTTGTTGATGTCGTCAAAGGGTCAACGTGTTTAGCTATTCTTTCACATGTGAACATTTCCACTTGGGCAAGTTTGTAACAAACAATAATTCGAAGCGAACTGGGGGAGAAAAACAAATATCTCGCGTACCATAAATTAAATTCACCACGAATATACAGCATACAGATTCATTTCAAGGGTATGTTGCTATATTGCTACATTGCTATATGCTATAATGCTATATGCTAGATAATATGCTAAATGACGAATAAATACCATACATGTTTCATATATTTGGAGACATCTATTCTTGCCAATTTCATAAACAATTTTATCTTCATCCACAAAGGTATTAAATATTGTCTAAATTTACCCCATTCCATATCATGGAATCATAGATGTCTAGCATTTATCAATAAAACGGTAAGGTATGTTTGAAAACTTAAAATTAGCTGAAAATATTAAATGAACTTGCTCAAGTTTTGTGGGAGAATATTACGCCCTTGTCTTTTGTTTTTTAGGATCCAGAGGTGAGTGAGTGGGGGGGGGGGGGGGAGGGGGACTGTCGAACCTTTCGCGTCTCTTAACTCAAGGAGCTAGACCCTAGAATCGTAGAAATATCATTGTTCCGTAGTACTTGCTTTATTTGTATGTTTAGTTTTGCGAAGAAAATTTAGTATTTAAATACTGTTTGATTTTTATCATTTGTTTAATAATCCAAATGTCCGCTTTAAGATAAGCGTCAGATTGCCTGCCACCTGAAAGATCCCTATGAAGCCAAGCCGCAAGACCCGGTTACCTCAACACAGTATATACAGCAACATTTAAAAAAAAAGTATACTGGACAACTGGTGGGACGGGAATAGGGAGGGAGGTTAGAGGGCAAGGGGCACACTTCAGTCATGTGGCAAGGTGTGGCAGAAATTGAGAGGGGGGGGGGGTGCCGGAAAAAGAATTGAATCTGTTGCAGGACAGCACAGAACGTTGAGAGGCATGTGAATATGTGTCTTTGCCGTCTTTTTTTGTTGTATCTTGTGTTAGCAATGGATCGGAATTGACTGGGAACGGAATATGTATTCATTTAGAAACGGATCGGATTTGCATTTTCTTGTTTCATACTTTAATCGCGTGGTATTGGTCAACGTAATTATAACGAGCTTCAATAAAACAGTGGTTTGTATTGGACTATGTGGCTTTAATTTTCCACCTATAGATCTCACACCAGCATTAAATAGTTGGCTACAATAATTTACCACCTACCCCCCTTCCCCACCCTCCCTTCTCCTTCAGTCACTATCGGTACCTCATTAATTTCCCTCGTTACCACTCATTATCAATTCAATATTCCTATAAATATTGACAATAAAATGGTTCATGTGATAACGCAACTCATGTTTGCGGTGTTTTTTGTCTATTTGAACAAGTTGGTCTAAGTGATGGCGCTATACATAAAAGAGAGATAAAGAAGGTGAAAAAAACCAGAAAGGACGGCCAACACCACAAGTTGTCGATATAGTATTTGAAACTCGTCAAATTGAAGCTTAGTAACGATTTGTTGCGGCGATTGTTTTCTTGGGAGGCGACATTCGATCCTCATCCAATGAAACCCAGATTGACAGCAAATGGAAGTCATTTACGAGTGGGTTTGCACTTTTGACTGTCCCAAATCCCTAGGTATCAAAAGATACCGTGGAATCAATGCCAGTAAAGCGATAGGGTGTTACTTAGTTCCCCGAGGCCGAGAAAAAAAGGAAAAAAAGGAAAAAAAAAAAAGATGGGAAAAAATGTTGTGACGATGACCTTTCGTTGGTCTCGAATTCGTTGTCGACATAAAACATAAACTAGATTTGCGTTCATTATATCTTAGAGATCTGTGCCCTCTCTTTCTCACTCACACTGTCCTTTCGCATATTATAATGTATTATATACCGTAGACCACACATTGTGACCTGAATAGAGTCCCCAGCTGTGACGTGCTCTCTAGACAAATTGAGTGAATATGCCTTCGCTAAAGCCTTCTCCAGTCGGTTCAAATTTCAAAAGAAAAGATATCTCACTCATATGAATATGATTTTCTGGAGCTCGCCCTACTCAGCTTGCGTCTCTCTAATCACTTGTACGGATTCGATTGTCTCAAAAACAATTGGAGAGATAACAATTTGTCAGACCGAGCACCCACTTATTTCTCTCTCAATTAAATCTTAAATTGAATAAATTATTGACAGGATGTATGTTATTGCTCTCTCTTGCTCGATATCTCTCTCAATCTGTTCCGAGAGTTGAACTACGGGACTATATAGTGGGAACAATCAACTTTATATTAAATTAGATCAGATTTAAAACAATTGCAAGAAACGAGGAATGATTATAATTGGAAACGTTACCCATTTTTTCTCTCGGGGGAATACTTTCTCCCGCGCGTAGACAGGGGTGTTTGAGGTGTATCGGTATATAGGTTGTCTATACTATAAAGAAGTCCCATATCATTGTAATGTCACACATGAAAGACACACGATACATTTTTATGATTTCTCTCCCCCAAGATGTTAAAAGAAATTGAAAGAATGTGGAGAATCTAGGCCGGTTTGTCTATCTATCTGTCTGTATGTATGTGTGTCATATAACTATCTACTATATTATTATGATTATTATTATTTTTGAATAAATCTACTTGCAAATTCGCCAACACATATCCAAGTAGCAAATCCTGTCAATCCGGATTATTGAATAAGAAAAAAATATTTAAAAAAAATCCAACCAGGTGTTGAACTGGTTAGCTGTTGGAACTACAGTACATTGTCATGCAAATCAGGTGAACAAAACCTTTGTGACGTTTCAAAGCGTGTAGGCTTCTTCTGTTTTGTTGCCTTCCTGTTTCGCACCGGCTACTGGTCGTGAAATCCAAGTCACCACTGACACACAACCATCTCATTGTCTAAATCATGGAAAATAATCAATTTTGTGTCATTCTGCTCAAACCAGGGAGGGGGGGTTGTCATACCGGCATAAAGGCTCGAAACGGGGGGGGGGGGCGCCGGTTTCTCCATTTGGTCCGGAAAGGTGCTCACATCGTTCGGAGAGGGGAGGGGGCACAAATCTCATTCAATTGTGCTCTGCTGTTTAACTAACAGCTTTTTTTGTTGTCGTCTATATAACATACCCAAGATCAAGTATCTTGCCTAATGTTGTCCTTTAGGGGACTGACGGCCAGTTTTAACATATTCGAGAGTCGAAAAAATAAATACAAAGAGGCAAAGGTTTTGTTGATTGGAAATGTATTTGAGGTTATTTCTAGAAAAGAAGAAGAAAGAGACCAGAGACAAAACTGGAAAGGAGAAAGAAAAATCCAATTAATTAGTTAGAGAATTATTTTGCATTGATACCTTCATCAAGATATGATAACTAACAAACTGTTCATTTAATAAATACATTTCTTTCATAAATGGTATTAATACAAAAAGACTTATGAGAAATCCATGTATCCCCTCCATCCCTAACCACATTCCTCTCCCCACCCCCACCCCCACCCCCACCCCCATCACTTGTCACCCTAACCGTCCAGTTTGAAAAATGGGATTCCTTACTACCGAAGCAAAAAGAACAAACCAATTTCTGTTTTAACCTTGGGAGTTAACATTCTACATATTTTATACTTCCTTTATCTTTAAATGATATTCTACATTCATAATTGAATGTTCCATTAAAGATGTTTGTTTTTTAATATTATCCCGTGTCCAACTGATTTACTTAAAATATACATGTCCAAACAAAATCCATGTAAAACCTTACAAAATTGTCGGATAATCAACAAAAAAATGGAAACGCCATATATAACAGACCGGTTACTTGAACACAACCAAATAAATTGATTTATTCCCAACCAACCAACCCCCCCCCCACCCCTTTCAAACCTAAGGTTTTGGAGCCAGAAAATTCCGACTGCTGCCTAATTGTATCCCCCCCCCCCCCCCCCCCCCCCACCGTCAAACCTCTGTACCCATATCCTGTTACACTTTTAAGGCACAACACTGGACATGCATAAAAATATAACAACTTTCTCGACACTTTATTTTATTTATTTTTGTTTATGCTTTACAACCAACTGCTGTAACCATTACACTTAACTTTCTTATAGAACAGCTGCACTGGCAATTTTTCATTTGGTATACATTGGTTATACACGTATAAATGGGTACATGAAGTGGGGTGTGGGGGGGGGGGGGTTGGAAACCCTGCTGGCTTCTATTCCCCACCCCTACCCACTCTTTCGAAGCTTTTTCACATCGCTATTGGTCTTGCTCAATAGAATGTTATTGTGACCATTATTGGATATACATTAAAATGCTGCTACATTTCGATGACCTTTAAGACTGGTGCAACATCGACATTTATCCCCATTACCCCCCCCCCCCCCGACCCAAAAAAACGCATGTAACATTAGAGGCAAACTCATATCTAAATGAAGTTGGAAAAAGAAAATAACATTCCTTCTCACTCATGAAATCTTAAATTGAATAAATTATTGACAGGATGTA